>JBBIGC010000018.1:11240832-11250993 GCA_037576955.1 Lepidarchus adonis
ACTACTTCCTGTTCTACAGTACTGTACTAATACTGCATCAGAGGGTGGAGGAACAATGTGTTCCAGCTCCACCTTTCTTCACACAGAGAAGTTTGTAGATCATCAGCAGAAGTTGGGGGCAGCACCTGTGGGAATTGTCTATATGAACCTTCAAGGCTTCTGTTGCTGCAGGCAAAGCTGGAAGTTCACCAGGTTCTTCAGGATTGAGGGGAAAAGTCTGTTGTATATGAAATCTACACAATATTTCAGTGTTTGGTGTCCTCAACTTTTTATTTAGGATGGATTTATTGATTGAACCACTTTCTACTGTTTAAGGTTATTCACTTTAATGGAATTGTGAAATAACAGAAAACACTGATGAATAAGAGTGTTTAGAATCAGGTTGATTGGACAAGTCTAATCAGACGCACACACAGAATACATACAATACATACAGAATAGATATAATACATACAGAATACATACAAAACACAATCCACTATATACACAATATAGGAGACAATATACAATCCACTATATACACAATATAGGAGACTATACAATCTACTATATACACAATATAGGAGACAATATACAATCCAGTAGTGTATGCTTACAGCTCTCTGACTGCAGACTGTTCCTGTCTGCACCACCCTGAAAACTCAGCCCCAACGCTGCAGGACAGTAGATTAGATTCCTATGTTGAAGCACAGTAGATTAGATTCCTATGCTGCAGGACAGTAGATTAGATTCCTATGCTGAAGCACAGTATATTAGATTCCTATGCTGCAGGACATTAGATTTTTACTTTTCAGAAGCCTGACATCTCTGTTTAAAATATCATTTTTATTGATCTTATGTAATATTCACATTTTCTGAGAGGTTTTATTTTCTGAAAGCCATAATGTTTGAAATTCCAAGAAATAAAGGCTTGACATGTTTCACTCTACATCTAATGAATCTATATACTATATGGATTTCACTTTCTGAAAGGAATATCAAGAAATATTAAACTTTTTCACGATGTTCTAATTTTATGACCAGCACTTGTATATTAGATTCCTGTGCTGCAGGACAGTAGATTAGATTGCTATGCTTCAGGACAGTAGATTATATGCCTACGCTGCAGGACAGTAGATTAGATTCCTATGCTGAATCACAGTAGATTAGATTTCTATACTGAATTACAGTAGATTAGATTCCTATACTGAATCACAGTAGATTAGATTCCTATGCTGAAGGACAGTAGATTAGATTCCTATGCTGAATCGCAGTAGATTGGATTCCTATACTGAATCACAGTAGATTAGATTCCTATACTGAATCACAGTAGATTAGATTCCTATGCTGAAGGACAGTAGATTAGATTCCTATACTGAATCACAGTAGATTAGATTCCTATGCTGAAGGACAGTAGATTAGATTCCTATGCTGAAGGACAGTAGATTAGATTCCTATGCTGAAGTATGTCTGATTTCTGTTCCCCTCTGGGTGAATATAGGGGAGAAGCGATGTCCTATTTTCCATAGATTTCTCTTCACCCCTCACACCTCTCTGGTCCTCTTTGTCTGTCGGCATGACTCAGTTTCCATGGCAACAGGAGCCTCCTGACTCCTTGCTTTGTGCTCTTTTTGGTGGCGGTGCCTCGCCTCTTTCTCATGTTGTTTCCTTGGTAACGGCTTCTTATTTTTCTCCTCTTCCTCCCCCCTCCTCCTCCCCCGTTCAGCTGCATTACCTGCGACTGCCCAAAGACATCAGCGAGGACCACGTCATCGTGATGGACAGCACTGTGTCCACAGGAGCGGCAGCCATGATGGCCATCCGGGTGCTGCTGGTATGTACAAACGTTACAGCCGCACAAATACAGAGCACATACACCTGCTGTACATACTGACCAGCCATAACATTAAGACCACTGCCAAGTGACGTGAGGAAAATTGACTCATTACAGGATCACTTGTCAGGGGGGTGGGATATATTAAGCAGCAAGCCAACATTCAGTTCTTGTAGCTGATGTGCTGGAAGCCGGAGGGTGGAGCATCTCCGGAACAGTGGGTCTTGTGGAGTGTTCCAGGTCTGCAGTATTAGTATTTGCCAACAGCGATCCAAAGAACAACTCGTTCATGGGCACCCAAGGCTCACTGATGCATGTGGGGAGTGAAAGCTAGCCAATATGGTCTTAATGTCAGTATACCTACAAAGTGTGTGTGTGTGTGTGTGTGTGTAGGACCATGATGTTCAGGAGGAGAATATCCTCTTGGTGTCTCTGTTGATGGCAGAGCTGGGAGTCCACTCTGTTGCTTACGCTTTCCCTCGCGTCAAAATCATCACAACTGCGGTGGACAAGAGTCTGGACAACTTCCTCCATGTTATTCCAGGCATAGGTGGGTTTTAACACTTTTTTTTCTCTCCAGTCATCATAACACACTTATGTTTCTACCCACCTGTCAGTGCCCCGAATAATTGAGATGATGATTGGCCACTTGATCCTGTGTAATTTACTCGGGAGTGTCATACACATTTTTTTAAATGTGATATTCACAGTTGAACTGTAAACTGAAGTATGACTCACTGTCTGTTCTACAAACACAGTGGGATGGAATAGTATTGGAAGAGGTGCTAAATACACAGTCATTTGTTGTCTGGCTGCACAATATATTGCAATATCAGCCTCTGCAATATCTCGGGAGGCTGAACCTCTAAGCAATAACAGAGCTTCTTAGTACTTTCTTGTGAAGGAGCGTAGCTAAACTGCTGTAAAAAAGAAAAAAAAGTACCTTTTATCTTCTAATAATAGCCCGTCTCTTGATGACGCCGGTCTCCAATAGTAGCTGGGTAACACCCCACTCCCCCACCCCTCAACTTTCACAGGCACGAATTAACAGAATTTATTCCCTAAAAGGTACGATACGGCATAAAACAAACCTCTGATTTCTGAAGATAGTTATTTGAGTGTAACGTGTGTAATTACTAATTTCTGTATATATATCTGAGGGTTATTGATGGATATTAAGCGGCTCTGTTTAACTTATTGCTGCATTCGGTGCTAAACCACTCCCTCAATAACATCCAATCACAGACGAGTATCACCACCGAACAGACAGAGGGATGATTTTAGTCATGATGTTTTATCTTCTGTCAAAATAAATGTGAAGAAGCTGCATGACATTTTGTGGCCGTAAATACCATCACCATTCCGTCTGTAAAGAAAATAATAGCCCGTCTCCAACAAACGCCTGTCTCTATTAAACGTCAGAGCGTCCGTATAATTTTTTTTAATAAACGCTGAGGCTACTATTGGAAGATATACAGTATTTATAAATGTGTTGGTTTTGTGACATCACAAAAATTATGATTTGAAAGTAGACAGTTTTTACAGCTTAGTTTCCATAAATGGACTATATGGAGGAACACTGAACGTATTTGAAGCTTTAACAATACATCCAGCAAGGTTTTTAAATTAGACAATCGTAATATGATGATTCCTTTAAAAATATCACACTGGCAATATGTACCTGCATAATCACAATACTGATATTTTGTCCACATCTTGCAGCTCTAATTCTAAGTGACATTAAGTCAGGGATGTCCAGTTCCAATCCTGAATGGCTGGTGTCCAGCAGTTTGGTGATTTGCCTGATTCAGCACACCTGAATTAAACTCACCTGTTAATTTCCAGGTTTAGTTTGAGAGGGGGGAACTACCAACAAAGTTACATTAATGCCATGTCATTGTATTATCCTCCCTGTGATGAGAATTGATAATATCACTTCATCTCACCATGCCACACATTTACGATATTTAATCATTATTTACATGTTTGCAGAAGAAAGTCTTTTTACAACATTTCCCTTTGATATTCTAGTTTTGTCTGGACCCTGAATCCAGATTCCATTTCTGGATTTTGTCACGATGGTCATGATTAAGTGCTACTGTTCTGGATCTAGGTTCGAGTTTGCACGGCTCTCAGAACTGTGTGTGCAAAAAAATAACTTTTCATATCGTCATTTATATTGTTACTGAAATTATACCGTGCGATATTGTGATATTTTCTCACTCCTTCCTAGTACAGAGGACACATTTGTGCACATTATAAAGTACATTTACAGTTTAATTGCTGAAATGAACATTTTGGAAAAATAAACTTTCAAATGGTTAAACATTCAAGTCAACTAAATTTGCAGATTTTTTTTTCTCTGTAGAGGATATGTATTTATTCTCCACCAGCGTTTGGATATAACTGTGTACATTTGTGTGTGTTTTTTGTCTTTAAAGGGGACTTTGGGGATCGCTACTTTGGAACAGACGCACCATCATCAATGAGTGATGAAGAGGACTCAGAACTGCCCAGCTGCTGACAGCCACTCCGCCCAAACCCCTTCTGACGATCGACAGATCTGACAGATCTGACAAATATGACGAGGTCCAGTCAGAATGAGCCTCCACTCAATGGATCATAAGTCTCTGGACAAAAACGGTGCATGTGTCTTACTACCAGACACTGCAGGGTGGTCCTGAAGGGCTGGCGTCCAGCAGTTTGGTAATACACACCTGGTTCACCTCAACTCTTCATTGCCAGGGTTAGTATTTGAGGATGGGAACTACCAAAGTGTTCTGGACACCGACCCTCCAGGACCACATTTGGGAACCTCAACTTTAAAGCAATAGTCTTCCAGGTGCACAAAAATAACACAATAATGTACTTTTGTGGAGAAACAAATGAAATAGATTAGATTTTTGAAGACATTTGACGTTATCAGATGGAAATATGTATCGGTTTATATACTATTGTATAGTAAAAATGACCAGAACCATTTGTTGGTCCTAGAACATATTTTGCATTCTCTGTCACAAAAAAATATTGAAAAGTCTAACCGGTTGTGTTTACATGCTTAACCTGTTAAACTGTTACCCCTCAGGAGAAACAGTACATTGATTAGACCCCTCAGTGATCAATGGCATCTTCTATGTGAAGGATTTATTAGGATCTTCACCACCAGGGGGCAGCACATCTCTCCCTGTTCAAGGCAGCTACCATGGAACCCAATGGAATTCCAAAGAGCTACAGAATGAGCGTAGAGGGTGGATGTGTAGAGCAAATAACGGAGAGCTTGAGGAAGTGACACACAGGGGAGTGAAGTTATCTAAGCAGTGCTTGAAGGCTACAGCAGTGTGCAACCACAAGCAGGCCATGACCCACACGACCTACATGAGTCATAATAAAGGGACGAAAAACATTGCAGCAATTAAGCAGCACGGGCAACATGGCTCTTTTTAAGAGAAGTATAGTCCAAGGACCAAGATCCAGTGAAAGCTGAAAAGCAGGTGGTGGAGAGAAAGGGAGTGAAAAGAGAGTCAAGATAAAAGTAAAGCAGCAGAAACGGTCAGCTCTGCAGAACGTCTGTCCTCCTCTCTTTGGAGTCCAGGACATGATCACTCAGCACAGCAAGTAAGGTCTGATCAGATCTTGGTTAAAAGCATCTGATTAATTAGTATTGACTATGGCTATAAGTATTGTGATGATACACATCCATATTTGGATATTTTTCAATATATATCACATTTCTCTAATTAAGAGTTTTGTTAAAGCTTGTACATCCCCCCATGCAGTCCTTATATGGAAACTTAGCATCAAAAACGACCTGCTTACAAACAATACTTTTTTGTGACCAATACGTTTATAGCTCTCCTTTAATTATCCTACAACAGTTCAGAAGTTCTAAGAAGCTCTGTGATTGGTTTAAGGTTCATTTAAATATTGTAGCCTCTGCGATGTCAGTACTTCAGAAAATTTAATTGCGATAATGATATACAGACAATATATTGTGCATCCCTAGTACTGACTCCTGGAATTACAGTAATGGCTAAAAGCTTTTTTTGGCTTTTAATCCACAGTTTATCAGCAATGTAGTCAAAACCGCTTTATATGCATGTTGAACTTAATAGCTCAAAATTAGAACTAAAAACTGTGTGCAAATGTAAAAGCGTTCTTACATGTTAAAAATTATTTTAAGAGTTAAAATCAGAATAAACAAGAATTAGGATTTTTTTTTAACATTTAATTAATTTTTAATTTGATTATATATTTGTGTTTTTTGTACATTGGTAATATTAAAAAAAATACTATTAAGTTTAACTGGTAAAGTCTTGTTAAGTTTTGTTAATGACTAAATATTTAATTTTTTCAAGGAACCAACTCGTTCACATTTAGCAGGACACCATTGGCAACAAAGTAGCTTCATAATGATGTCCACAAAAATTCTAAGTGTCATTGTGACAGCACCCCATCACACATAATGCATCACAGTGAAATGTGATCTTTAACCCCTGGGACGACACCTTGCTCAAAGGTTCCTGAGTGGTGCCTGGACTGGGACTTATAACCTATGACCCTCTGATCACAAGCACCACTAACTACTAGGCCATAAGTTCCTAAACACTAAGGTACTTAAGAATTTTTTATTTATTTATTTATTTTATTTTTATTCAGTATTTGGTATATAATTGCCAAATGCTTTTGACATATGAAATCATTTATCTCAGGAAAGATATAATACCATCATTGTGTCCAGTCCTAGGCTTGAACACCCTTCTGAATTAAACATGCAGGTGGTTGTAATTGGCCTGTGAGGGGTTCTCCTCAGAGGAGGTCAGCTCTATTGAGGAACAGGCGTGAATGTGGTTAGCCCAGCGTAGCGTTAATGCTTTAGGAGAGCTGCCTGTGCCAGACCGGCCCTGCAACTCTCAGCCGCTGCTACTGAGCCTGACATCCCTCTCCGCCAGCAGAGCTCTCATGCATGCTGGATTCTCCCAGACAACAAACTGGTCTGTGGCTGCAGCCTCAAGGTTAACCTGTTACTATGGAGACAAGTCAGCCAATAGAAAATCAGGAGACGGTTGCTATGTTGACTACTGCTCACATTTTGTTTTAGGGATGACCTATTTTTTTTTCCCCAAGCAAGTCAGACACAGGCCTGGAACAAACAAACAAACACACACACACACACACACACACACACACACACACACACACACACACACGGAAATAGAAAATCCTCATATAAGATGAAGAGTTGAATATAAATACACACATATACGCTCACACTTATACAATACATACATATGTATAAATGCTTATGAGAAGGGAGTTAATTATATACAGATGTAAATACTCACACATGTATAAGTTGCATAGAAATCCCCCATATCAGATGAGTAGGGGGATAATTGCATATAAATCCACCCATACACACACACACTCCTCACTCATTCATATATATATATATATATTTGCCATACACACACACACACACACGTATAAATGGTGTAGGAAACCCTCATATAAGATGGGAAGGGGGTCAATTGTATATAGACATTCATCACTCATACATGCATATATATGCATACACGCTTATGTATAAATGGCAGAAAAAAACCCATATAAAATGAGAAGATGGTTCATTGAATGAGTATATATATATATATATATATTTCCATTCACACACACAAAACGCACATCACTTGTACACGTATGTGCCATGGCTCATGTGTCCTATAGTTTTTCCCTGATGCCAAAATGAAAAGGAATAGAGTCTGGGTTGGGGGAGGGATAAAAAAAAAAAAAACATGAAAAAGCAGCCGTTGTCATGACAACAGCATATAAGATGAAAGTGGAACATCTGATTCGTCAGTGGTTAATTAGTGTAAACAAAGATCGCTAATCAAATCCCCTGTCTACCTGAGAGTAAACAAATCAGAGCTGCTTCGGTTTAAACACAGACGAATGGAATCTCTGAGAGTCCTCCAGCATCATGCGTCCCTGCACACACCCGTCAAACATGATTCCGGCTGAAGACAGGAGTTTACATCTGGGTCTCATGCTCGACAGGCACCGTGGAAGCGGTGGAGGTCTGCAGACACACTGCGGTCAGTCGTGCCTCGTGCTTGTGCTTGTGCAAAGAAAAAAACATTTCATTGAAAACAAATGTTAAATGCTTGTTGTTGTTTTGCAGGATCCAGCATGTGCAATGCATTTTTTAGGTGCTACTTTATTACAAAAGTATAAACGTGACCCGACATTTTTATGAATTGTACTTTTGTTATAAAAACATTACAATCTTTTGCACATGAGTACTTACACGGCTCGAATACACACCACCCTGTTGTCTGATAAGCAAACGCACAACATCAGCTGCCACACAAATACTCGGTTGATTGGAATTACACATCACTGCTGACTTAGAGGGAAACATAAAAAACAAAAACATTAAAGATAAAAAAAAAACACGGCAACAAAAAGTCAAACCTCACAAAGATACCGCTGAGCAAAGTTTTTACCAGAAGAGCGTTAAAAGAAAGTCTTTCCAAAAGAACCCGAACAGAAACACACACTCTCGAGAACACCTAGGGCGCCATCTTTTTTCACTCAATTTCTTTTGAAACATATTTACAACGTTGCGCCAACACATATGACAGTATTTGCATGTGCTTGTTTTAGACTCCAGTGTTTTTCTCTGTGGGGTCACTTTTGCCCCGTTTTTTGGGAATAACCCACCTCCACCTCCCGCCCCCAGGTAACGCGTCTGAGCTTGTTGTGCTGTCGCAAGTGGATCTATGCACCGTACACTGGTTTGGGTTCACTTCGACATTGTTGTGGCGTAGCTGCGTGACCTTCAAGTCCACAGAAGGAGGAGGATTGTCTACGATATGTTAACCATGACCGGTCCCTTTATCCATAAATCTGTAGGAGAGTTCTCCTCCAGTCGTCTTCCTAACAGCAGGCTCACCGGTCCCCGAGCAAAACAGCATTGTGCTCTCTTTGATGGAGAAAATAAAAAGGCCTTTAAATCAAATAAGCAACCGACAACAGCAAGAAATAAACCATTCTCAGATACCACATGACAGTGCTTCTTTTTTCTCATCTTTTTTTCCTTTATAAGTTTTTTTTTTCTTTTTTTTTTCTTGAAAGCATGCATTTTTTTCAGGCAAAGTGCATTAACAGTATTGACAAAGTAAAACACATTGTACTGTACTATATGGCAGTGGTGACTCATACACAGCCAGTTTGGTGTTCATGTTATGACCTGAAAGGAAACGGTATGAAAACACAAATAAAAACCCCCATTTTGAATGGGCACATCAGGGTCCTACGCCGAACGTGTCATAACTCGCTTCGCAAGACGTTACTGATGTGCAACGAATTTCATCACCTTTATATTTTCTCACTGTCCCTGAGCTTCTGCTAATTCTCTTAACGATCTCTTTGTAATTGCTACTGTAATCATCATATAATCACTTTATCTATTTATTTCACCTTTCAATCACACAAGGGGTCTAAGTGCTTAAATTAGAAATTTGCAATATATGATTCTATGGATAAAACGGCAACATTAGACGCTTTCAGACCAGTTCTAGGGAGTTTTGAGAGGATCTACCCACAGTGGCGCTCCCCTAAGAACTACACACCTTCAGGGCTGTTTTCTCAGCCAGTAGAAAATGGACTGGCGTATGCTGGGTGATGGCTGGTATAATGACCACATAAGAGGATATTATGATTCAGGCGCTTACATGCATCAAAACTGGCTCAATAAAGCCTGAACACTGTCTGTCCATCTGTCCATGTTTATACCAGTATTTTAGAGTTAAGAGCTGTTGTTTACACGGTGAACGGCTCACATATTTTAAAAACGGAGCTGCAATACCTGTCCTTCCATCTGGCCCAGGCTTTGTACACTTTTGTCTGGTTCAGTCTCTGCCGACTGGACCAATCCCCAGACTCTTTTGTCTGGACATAGCCCCTTACACTTTCATCTGGACCAATCTCTGTAAACTTTCGTCTGGGCATATCCCCTTACACTTTCACCTGGACCAATCTCTGTAAACTTTCGTCTGGACATATCCCCTTACACTTTCACCTGGACCAATCTCTAAACTTTCGTCTGGACATATCCCCTTACACTTTCACCTGGGCCAATCTGTGCAAACTTTCGTCTGGACATATACCCTTACACTTTCACCTGGACCAATCTCTTTAAACTTTCGTCTGGACATATCCCCTTACACTTTCACCTGGACCAATCCTGGTAAACTTTCGACTGGACATATCCCCTTACACTTTCACCTGGACCAATCTCTTTAAACTTTCGTCTGGACATATCCCCTTACACTTTCACCTGGACCAAT
>JBBIGC010000018.1:11278508-11290912 GCA_037576955.1 Lepidarchus adonis
CGCCCAATCTAGAGCTTATCACCTGACCTAGAGCTTATCACCCAATCTAGAGCTTATCACCCAATCTAGAGCTTATCGTCCAATCTAGAGCTTATCACCTGACCTAGAGCTTATCACCCAATCTAGAGCTTATCATCCAATCTAGAGCTTATCACCTGACCTACAGCTTATCATCCAATCTAGAGCTTATCACCTGACCTAGAGCTTATACACCAATCTAGAGCTTATCACCTGACCTAAAGCATAATGCCCGAATTTTAATAATGACATTTTAAGTAATTTTTTATAGGGGGTGGAGGAATTAAATGGTATTGCCTGTTGTTTTTGACAAACATTGGTACAAGAAGCTGAGCTTGACTAAATAATGAATTTTTTGCTTTATAAATGTTTTTTTAAAACACCGTAAAGTGTGAAATATTCCCGTTATTCGCCCAAATGAGTCCAGTTCCTCGTGTCTAGAATATAACCCTCGTTTCCCTCCGCGTGGCCGCCCGGTCTCCGTGACGTCAGTCCGCTGTGCGCAGATCCCGGATGGAACTGGGGGGAAGTGAACTGGGCTGCACAATAAACCGAGGGCTGCGCGGAGCAGGGAAAAAAAGCCTCGAGGTTCGCGTTTGGGACTAAATCTAAAACACTGGACCTTGTAGAGGCCGCGCAGACACTAGCGGTGTTTTCTCGTTTCTGGATTGGGGAGATCTTTTTGCGGACGTTGCTGGGGACCGCGCCGTAGGACGAAGAAGGAAAAGAAGAGAAAAAAACAGCAGCAACCCGCAAGGAGGAAACACGGGCTGTGGAAATACGCTCAAACAAGCCGATAGTTTAAGACTCTTGCTCAATTACTGGGGCTCTGTTGATGAATTATGTCTACCACCAGTATTGATCCTCAGGTAGGCCTCCTCTATGCTCCGTTTGCCGAGGGAACGCGCTGCTGTGTCCGGTGCCCGGTGCGCGGCTCCGAGGCCTCGGGCTCGAGCTGTGAGGAAACGGTGGGCTAACGTTAGTTAGCCACTTAGTCAGATTTTGCACTTACTCGCGATAAAACCAACGTCTGGCATGTATTACCTGCTGGGGAAAATGAGGAAAAGCCCACGATCCGCTTGTCGGACTGGAGGAAGCTTCAGCTACGACACAACTTCATTTTCACAGGGAACTCGCTCACTTCAGGACTAGCAGCCCTCTTTAGCTAGCAGTCCTCTTTAGCTAGCTTACATAAGTTGGCGACGTTGACGATTCTCCACCGGTGAAATTGGGACCTTAGCTGACAGTTTAGCCTCTAAATGCCTGTAATGTGGGCTCGCCTGCACGCTGAAGTCTGTAAATGTCGTTTCTAGCCTCATTTCGCTTGTTTACTTCACGGGAGACGCAAATGCTAGCAGAGCAGGGCCGCTTCGCCGAGGGGAGACTGTTATGTTTAAGGGGAAAATGTCGAAAGCGCGTTTGTGATGTTGCCAAAATCCAGTGAAGTTGATGTAAATGTCTGTTTTCTGTTTATTCCCTCTCTTCTCAATCGTACCGACCACGAAGACGTCAAAAGGACAGGATGCTAAAGGTAAGCTAACACGGCTAATCTCGCATTTTTTTCGCTCGTCCCACTCCGCAGCACCAAGCTGTCAGTCCCTAGATTAGATTAGATTAGATCAGATTCAACTTTGTTGTCATTATGCTGATTACGAGTACAGAGCCAATGTATTGCAGTTTGCATCTAAGCAGAAGTGCACGCAGTGGTGTACAGTAAAGTGAGGTTACAGTCTGTACAGTGGTGAGTGTGGAGGAGAGTATATGCAGATGTGTGTAGTGTATTAAATGTTATATATTGTAGTGTACTGGGCAGAGTTGAAGAGGGACATGTGTACAGTATGAATATATATGTACAGCATTTCCAAATATATAAATGCACAGAAATGGTAGAAATATGTAGGTGTAGGTCTGATATAACTGGAGTTCAACAGGGTCATGGCCTCAGGAAAGAAGCTCTCTGGTCCTGCTGGTGCAGGAGAGGAGGTTCTCATACCACCTTCCAGATTGTAGCAGTGTAAAAAGTTAATGGTAATACTGGGATGAGGTTTTCCACACTTCTCAAACGGTGACTGGTGTAAATGTTCTCTGGATACCGGTGGTCTTGTTTTCACCACTGCTTTCCGGGCTAATGCCGAGCAGTTGCCAAACCATATTGAGATTCAGTAAGTGAGCTTGCTGTCCATGGTACATTGGTAGATATCCACCAGTTGGCTAGGACACCGACAGCAGAGGTGGATGAAGATGGCAACGAGGGCATTACACCAAGATTAAGTCAAATTATGGGCCTGGCATAATCAGACATTTCCAGGTTTTTATGGGAAATTTTACATTTCCATAAACAACACACTTTATGATGTGTGTGCATAGCAATTTAACCCTGGAGAGCTCACTCATTGCTTGCTTTAGTAGTACATGGGACAGGTGATCATATTCCATAACCATTCTCATGCTCGGTCCTCTTACAGCCACTAGAAATTTCTCCCTTTTTCAGCAGATGCCTTTAAAGTTTAGACATGACTTGAATGATTTACCAAATTATGAAATGACCCTCATGATGGCAAAGTCTGAGACGGTGCCAGATGATTCATTTCCAGGTGAACAATGATTTCACTTCTCAATCAAGCGAATAAGATTCAAGATGTTTGTCACATGCCTAGTTATACAAGTATAACAAGCAATGAAATAAATCCTAACCCGCTGTAGACAGTGCAAGGTGGGATATCAAATTAAACTAGGTTTTCATCAAATTTTTTTAAAGTGTTTTTTTAAAAGCAACATCCTGCCAATAAAGACAAATGAGGAAAAGAAATTATATATACACAGTGTTATATAAATGAAAGCATATGTCACATCCAAACACTGGACCAACTTTATATAAATTAATTATTTACATTACATAGTCATATCTCATATGTTTCAAAAATGATTTAAGAACAAACCCCAAGTTTCAATTAATTTTTTGCTTGAATGCTGTAGGGAGTATCAGATTTTCTCCAAGTTTATACATGATATAATATCTGCTATCCATTGTGTATGAGTTAGCAGGGCAGTGTCCTTCCACCTGTATAGTATAGCTCACCGAGCCAGAGGGGAAGCAAAGGATAGAGCTTGCTGCCTCTCTCTGGTTAATCACACATGAAATTAAACTAAAACCACTACAACTAAATTAAGTCAGCAATAAGATGAAATGAAGTAAAAAAAAAAAAAAATTAATAGAAGGGTAGCAAGCAATGATGCAAGATATTAAATCCATGCAGAAGAAGCAAAGACGCAAACACTGGGAGATGTTGAATAATACTACTGACAGAATACAGCAGCTTGGATGGAGAACTGTAAATGGAGGGAATCACTGATACAGGTGTGCAATGTCCAGTGGTCTGTAGAGTAATGAAGTGCACAGACAGCAATGTACATGTGTAAAGTAGCCACGTGGGTCACGGATTTGTATTCGTTGTGTGTCTGTCACACATCCTGTAAAAAGCCTGGGGTGATAATGCAGGTGAGTCTGGATTTGCATGTTGGAATCTCATTTCTCATAAAGCTCTGCTTTTTGGAGTTGGTGCCCTATTGTCATGCATTTGCATACAGAGGAAAGTTTGCTACAGGGCTGATGTACAAAGATCAAAAGGAAAAATGTTGTTAGGGGGGAAAAAAATAAATTTTATCTTTGTGTTGATTGGTTTCTGACCCAGCTGTATTTTTTTCTCTTTTAGTGCAAAATGGCTCTCTTCACCAAAAGGAAACGGTCCATGATAATGACTTTGAACCATACCTCACTGGCCAATCTAATCCGGTGAGAGAATTTTGTGTGTGTGTTTGTTGTGTGCACATACATTACTGTGCAAAAGTCTTGTGCAAATTGTTTGTTCCAGTTTGTCTCAGCAGTAAGTGTCATTTTGAAGCAAAAATACAAGTTCTCCTCAGAATAAATACAAACACAAAAAAAGAAAATCTAAATAATTTGTGTGTAGAAAGTAATTGATGTGTGTTAGAAGCAGATTTGCTGATTCCCCCTCAATGCCTTTGTATAAAACTGTCAGCAACAGCAGCACTTGATTTAACCACTGATTTGAGCTTAAACCAGGGATTTGATGGTTCCTGCAGATAATTTCAAGCTTCCACCAGGAAAACTCTGGAAATGGGAACCCAACATATTAACAAACACGTACTGCTCACTGTATTAATTTTATTACTATCGATTCTAATGTTAGTGATCTGAAAATAAAATGATAAAAACACTTACTGCCTCTAAACTACTCTTAAATATACATTTCTCAGGGGACTTTTGCACAGTGCTGTATGTAGGTTGAAAAAGTAAGAAATTGTATTACAAAGTAAAATTACCACCTGATTGTTCCAGTTATTTATAGTATTTTGAATAAGGAATGGCTGGAAAAAAAGCCCTGCATAGTTATGCTATGACATTGGTACAGGTGTTGTAGCAGCTTGTAAATACAACACGTACATGTACCCCTTACTTGCACGTGATATTCATAAAATCACCACACAGATCTTTTTAAATCTAAATAATAAAATATTATGTATGGGGCAAGGATGTGCACATTGTCCAGATTGGTCATGTGCCATATTTTGCAATTCCTAAATAATGTGAAAGTATATCCTTTCAACACTGTGAACCATTAATGACCATCTTGGAAAAGAGCACGATTTTACTGTTTGTTTTCTAAAATATTTTTGCTTTTTTCTTTCACAAAGTAACATTTCATTTGGGGTTATCCTTAATTATTATGTTCTATTAAAAAGAACACTTCTATTTTGTATTTTAAAGGGTTATTTGACTTGTAACAAAAGGTATTGTTTATTGTGGATATATACATTTTTCAAAGGTTCTTAAAATAAATGTATTCAATATGTTGTCTGTATAGAAAAAGGCTGTTTAATTACACAAAACCATTCAAATGGAGTCCTCATGGTTTTTTACAGAACGGTTGTCTTTATTTAAAGCAAATAACCATTTTTTAGTGTTCTTATGTTAATAAAATTATGAACGGTATAAGTAATGGTTGCCTTGGGTCCCCCCAAAAAATTTGCTTTTCACTTCTGAATTGATGTGATGACCTTTGTTAGCTAAATGTCTGTTTGCATTTGTTTTGCTTTATTGCAAAAATTTAACAAGAATTTTTGTTTTGCAGAACAACAGCTATCAATCCATGACTGACCCGTACTTATCCAGCTACTATGCTCCATCCATCGGGTTCCCCTACCCCCTTAGTGAGGCTCCCTGGTCAACTGGCGGTGACCCTCCAATCCCCTATCTCACCCCTTATGCCCCCCTAAGCAACGGAGACCATCATTTCATGCATGACACTGTGTTTGGACAGCCAGGTGGTTTGGGCAGTAGCATCTATCCCCACCGTTTTAACTTTTTTCCAGAGAACCCTGCTTTCTCAGCCTGGGGCACCAGTGGCTCTCAGGGTCAGCAAACTCAGAGTTCTGCTTATGGGGGTAGCTACAGCTACCCGCCCAGCTCCCTAGGTGGTACCCTGGTCCCCGATGGGCAGACAGGGTTCCACAGTGACACCCTCAGCAAGGCACCTGGCATGAACAGTCTGGAGCAAGGCATGGTTGGGCTCAAGATTGGTGGCGATGTTACAGGTGGTGGCTCAGGTGTCAAGACTGTGGGCTCTGTAATTGGTGGTGGGGCAGTGGCAGCCGCAGTAGCCACAGGTAACGGTGGAACACCTATAGGCATGCCACCCCCTAAACCCACATCCTGGGCAGCCATTGCGAGTAAGCCAGCGAAGCCCCAGCAACTGAAGGTCAAAACTAAACCCGGGATGCCTATGGCTGGGGGTGCATTGCCGCCACCTCCCATTAAACACAACATGGACATCGGCACCTGGGACAACAAGGGGCCTGTGACCAAAGTGGCCTCACCATTGCCTCCTCAGCAGCAGCAGCCTCTCTCTCATGGGCATCTGCCCCCTCATCCCCATGGACTCCCACCCCCCCCTCAGCCGCCTTTGCCCTCCGCCCATTCCCTCGCTCAGCAAATGGCAATGACTGGCCCACCCCCCTCTCAGCCTTACCAGAATCACAACCCTGCCCCACCTCCTCAGACCCGGTGGGTTGCACCACGTAACCGCAACCCGGGCTACGGTGGAGGCGGCAGTGTGGACAGCAGCGGTTCCTCCTGCGGCGGGGGTGTAGGCAACGGGGGTGGAGGTGGACCCCCAGGCTCTGGAGCAGGTGAATCGCACCCAGTCCTGGAGAAGCTGCGTGCGGCACACAGCTACAATCCCAAGGACTTTGACTGGAACTTAAAGAACGGCCGCGTGTTTATCATCAAGAGCTACTCTGAGGACGACATCCACCGCTCCATCAAGTACTCGATCTGGTGCAGCACGGAGCATGGCAACAAGCGTCTGGACGCGGCTTTCCGTGCCATCAACGGCAAGGGCCCCGTCTACCTGCTGTTCAGCGTCAACGGCAGTGGGCACTTCTGCGGCGTGGCGGAGATGCGCTCGCCAGTGGACTACGGTACCAGTGCTGGCGTCTGGGCACAGGACAAGTGGAAGGGCAAGTTTGATGTGGACTGGCTGTTTGTTAAGGACGTGCCCAACAGCCAGCTCAGGCACATTCGGTTGGAGAACAACGACAACAAGCCGGTGACCAACTCGCGTGACACGCAGGAGGTTCCTCTGGAGAAGGCTAAGCAGGTGCTGAAGATCATCGCCACCTACAAACATACCACCTCCATCTTCGACGACTTCTCGCACTACGAGAAAAGACAGGAGGAGGAAGAGGTGGTGAGGAAGGTAATGCTCACATCACATCAGCTTGTGTTCCCTCGTCCACACTCTCCAAGATCGTTTTGATTACAGGCGTGCAATGATCGAGGTTGATTCAATTCACAGTAATGGAGTCATAATTGAAGACTTCATGTTAGAAGAAAATAAGAACATTTGAATGAAGGAATATGATTGCCTTATTTATTGTTGAAGAGCCTGTTGTAGCTGCCATTGCCCAGAGTTGGTTTCTTGGCCTATTACAGCCGTTAGAGCTGAGGCTTATGTTGATGGTGACCTTTGGTGCTCAGGCAATGCAATTACATTAGATGGTGTGATTATTAGAAAGCAGTTAATATTGATATCTCCATGATGCAGAACATCCCCCACATGTCTTTTATTGTTAAACCCAAAGTCGCTTATTTTTGTACATGCCTTCTAGATTATACAGTACTGTGCAAAACTTCCCATTTGTCTCGGCAGCGAGTATCTTTCTGAAGGAAATGCACAAGTTCTCATTAGAATAAATGCAAATAAACAAAACATAAAATCTAAACGAGTTGTGTGTAAAAGTAGTTGATGTGTGTTGGGAGCTGTTTGAACAGTGCAGGTGATTTCCTTCACTGCCTCCAGTCATTGCAAACTCTCTCAGCAGCAGAACTTGATTTAACCACTGATTGAGCCCAAACCAGGGATTTGATGGTTCCTGCAGATAATTCTTGGCTTCCACCATGAGAATCTGGAAATGGCAATCCAACATGTACTGTTTATTGTACAAGGGGACCTTGACTTACATCATACTCGACATACAGAATTTTGTGGTTATGTTGCTTACCCCACTATCCACTACCCCTTTAAAAAATGTACAGTGTAAAAGTGAAAGTAGATGGCGTAAAACGCTCAGAAAAAGGCATAACGGAGCCACAGGTGAGTGAATGTCTCACTCTGGTGGATTGGCAGAGGAATGGCCCCATGGCATTACACACGTTGGTACTTATTAAATGTGTTTTTTGATGCCTTGTATTTTATTGGTATTGATTCTGATATTAGTTATCTGAAAATACAAAATATAAACACTCACTGCCACTAAACAATTCTTACATATGCATTTCTCATGTGCTTTTTGCACACACTTATGCTTATTAAATATAATGGAAATATAATGGAAAATAATAATATAATCGAAGAAATGCTGACTTGGCAACAAAAAACAACAGCAGTTTGCAGTAATCACACAAGGCAGAAATTGAGATAAAATGGGGATTTTGAGCGATCAGTTAGTCATTGTGCTGTAGCCCAGTACAGGTTGAATAAACTGTATTTATTAATTTATCGAAAAGAGGCCTGTCTCATAAAGCATGTTTGACTTCAGAAGGGTTCCTCACAAAGTTACAGCTTCATAAAGCTCAACAGCTATTTTTTGATTGAAGTTCCTTGGGTTAAAATGAATAATTTATAATATGCTTGTGTGTGAGTACCTTGCTGTGTGACATTTACAATCTTTCAAAGAAGGGCAAAAGTCATTCCTTACAAATAAGTAGAAAGAAGAGAACTTGTTTTTCACTTCCCTGACAGGCCCAAACATGGGTCCTTGAAAACTGCGAAAGTTGGTGGATTTGAAGGGGGGGGATATTTCTTAAAATACATTCCTAAAACTTCTCCCAGCCTTCTCAAACCAAATTTACCTTGAGCAGACTTGTGGTTTAATACAGTATGACTTTCTGTGAGCTATAAACCTGTGCTAAGCTGCTCCCCTGTTGGCTGCCATTTTAGACAAGAGTTGATCTTGGTTCAAATTCTTCTGTAGTTGACAGTCGCTGCAACAAAACTGATTGTTGAGCAACTCCTGAGAGTAGTGATGTTTTTTGTTTTTTTCTGAGTGTATTAATGAGTATCTGATGCGGAGTCCTGAGCTGATATTTATATTTTCCTCAAGAAGTGTCACTGTGCCCTCTTCAGGCCTATTAAAGTTATTAAAATCTAATGTATTTGCTCAACAACCGACAACTGAATTCTCACAAAAATTACATGAACCTGTTTCTTGTCTATTTCCTGAGTTTCAGCGTGTCCTCGTATGCCTGTTTTACAAACACTGCTGTATGAGATCAGACAGTCTGATGCGCTTCAATACAGCACACTTTAAATTAAACGAGGGGTTAACCCAGTGAGCAGCGAGACGAAGTATCCACACTGGGTGAACATCAGGCTCCAAATGTCTGATAAATCTAATTACAGTCACGTCTGATGAAACTCCTCGTTGTTGTAAAGCTCTGGTAGGGCAGTGTCTGAAATGTAGTGTGGAGGGGGCGGGGCTTATCCTAGCTCTGTATTCTCTACACCAGGGGTGGGCAACTCCGGTCCTGGGGGGATTGGTGTCCAGCACGGATTGGTGATCTCCCTGCTAAAGCGCACCTGGTTCAACTCACCTTTTAATTGCCAATTTTAGTGAGCGTGTTTGAGGTGGGGAAACTGCCAAATTGTGCAGGACATTAGCCCTTCAAGATTGGAATTGCCCACCCCTGCTCTACACTGATCTACACATATCTTTTTCTGTCTCGAGGAACTTTCTCTCTGTTGCTTGTCCTTCAGTGTGTGTTGCTTCAGTGCAGTGTTCACCTGACTACTGTCCATATTTAATTTTTTTGTTAGTGTTAAATGGAGCTCTGTTCATATGTAAGCATTACACATGGCGTGCTTTCCCATTTTAATTATTTCCACATTGTTGACCTTTTAACTATGCACTGCTGCAAAGCTCTTTATTTACAGCACCTGCATGATGAGTGATGTTAATAGTCGAGCACATCTCCATCAGTTAAAAGACCCTGAGTGGCCTAGAGACTCATCTTCCAATAAAACTTTGACGTCCCTACCTGAGACCGTGAGAACAGACCCGGTTCTCTGTACAGTCTGTACTCCTCATTTGGTTCTGGTTACATCTTTATAGCTCACAGTAAGTTGGACTGATGGTTTGCGCCTGATCATTTCAGAAATTACTTCATTTCCTCTTTTCTCATGAAATTATCGTATTTCCCCAATGATAAGCATATTCTGGCAAATACGAGAAATGAATTTGAAGATAAATAAAAGAGAAGAAGAAAACCCTTTGATGCTGGAAAACGTCTCTGCACTGCTATGTCATACTACTGCAGCAACTCACCTCTGCGGGTATGATGGGGAACTGTGTTCTCTACTGTGCTGCAGTACAGTGATGTCAATCATCCATCAACATGTAATTTCTTCAGTATAAAATGAGCAACACTGAAATGCACAAATTATTAGGCTTAACTTTCTTCAAATCAGATCTGTAAAAGTTGATTGGGACCTGTGCTGCTTTGCTGTCATTAATTTTGGACGCGTTCATCACGAATATTACAGACGATGCGTGGAGCTTAAATTCTGCAGCGTAGTTCTTGCATTGCAGCATGATATCTAAATTCCAATAGTCTATGCTGAACTACAGTATAATGTCACTGGTGTTGAGCTGCAAAAGCCTGAGGGGTCAAATTGGATTGTTTTACTTCAGTTCAGTAAATTCAGTAACACTGCAGTTAAAAACTTGGGGCAACTTATCTTGTAGTTTTAAAAATTAATGAGCATTTTCTGTGGCTTATAGAATGGGGCCTATAATGTGGGGAAATATGGTACTTCATGATTGTCAACACAAGCTTTTGTACTCTAACTGGAAACACATAATACAGTTAGTCTGAAATATGGTTTACTTTATGGCAAATACTGCAAAATCAAATCAGTTCATATATGTGAGCTGTGCATTTGTCAAACTGACTTACATGCGTAGATCTCTAGCAATCACCGGGAACTTAAGCCTTGTAGATTCAGTTTGTTCCTGACAAGCACGTCTTGGTCCATGAACAGCATTTGGGGTTCGTGTCCATTAAAAAAACAGTTTTTTAAAGCAGGGAATTTCAAGCAGACTGTGATAACTAGTAGAGGCCGGTATGCATAAGCCACATGGTTTTAGATTAGGGTGTAAATCACAAGTGTCCTTGCGATTAGATTCTATGTCTTTTAATTTAGCCAAAGATTTGTAACATTGTAATCCAGTGGTGCCTTGACTTAGGAGTTTTAATTCATTCTGTGGCTCGTAACTGAAATTACTCGTTTGCCTAATTAATTTCCCACATTGAAATGAATAGAAAAGCCATTAATCTGTCCCAGACCCCAGAACCACATTTTTTTTGTTTGTTACATGTTTATAAATAACAAATATTGTATAAAAACACAATACAATAGAATGTACTGCAATGAACTGTTTTTATTAAGTAAAATGTGCAGCATTTGTCTAGGAGATCAGGTGACTATGTTAATGAAGTGCTACACACGTACTGTTTCGCAGAGTTGACCGCATGCACAACTTGGTCATGTTTCTCAATAATTTCTTTAATTAAATGCATGTCGTGCGCTTCTTCTTCTTCGCACTGTTCATCGCATTCACTTTCAGACACGTGGTTAAAAAAGAGGTTTTGCAAAATAACTGCAAGCACATTATAACTGTGAGCAGAACACTGATGCTTCCCTTGCGAGCGAACAGGTTAAAGTGAACGAGTGAGACACGGGATGTTGGGTAGATATTTCAGCGTTCCACCGCTAGTTGGCACAGTGGGTATCTGAAGCTGGCTCGTAACCTGAATTTTAGCTCTCAACTCAAAAAATCTGCAGAGAGACGGCCCGTATCTCAAACTCGTTAATTGGGACAGTCATAAGTCAAGGTACCACTGTACATTAATATTCCTAGCGATGTGATGCGGTTCGATTCTGGAGTCCGTATTATGGTCTGTATGAAATATTATGAAATTTCACACATCTGCTACATTTCTTTCCTACTCGCACATGCAAATAAATAGAATATAATCAGAACATTTTATTATTAAAGATCACATTGATGTCATAAGCAAAAGCAACCGAAGTAGAATGAATTGTTGAATGATTGATTTTCATGTTTCAGATTGTTGAATTGGATTGTGCGTTATTTTGGTCCGTATATCAGTACAGTTTGATTCATTGTTATACAACTAGTTTAAGATGAGCTTTGTGAAAAGTATAAACCACAAAGCTTATGCCCGAGATCTGATAACTGGAATAGGGCACCATGTAGCTGCCATGTCGCACTGCCCAAGGTTGCCCTTTGGTTTGGCGATTCTGCAGGTATGAAAGTCCCCACATTAACTGTTGTGCCTCATGTCCCTAAAATGATTGGCCGTCCGCTTTGTGTAGACCTATACATTTTCAGTGCACAAAGTGAGCATATTTCTATTTTCTGTTCATACTTTTTTCAAGTAATGGTGTGTTTTATTTCCTCAGTCATTTAAAGGTCATTTTGAATATTAAGGTACATCCTGTATTTTTCATTTCCACTATTGGCTCCTTCGGGTCTTTTCGTTTAAGGCAAGTTTATTTATGTAGCACATTACACATGGTCAATGTGATTTACAAGGATAAACAGCATACAAACAAGTATAAAGGTTTGAATTAAAGTATATAAGTGGATATAAAAGGAAAAAAGATGTAGTTCTTTTGCTTTTGCAGTGTTAGGAGATCAGGTGAATCAGAAAAACTTTATTGTCCCTAAGGAAATTGCTTATGTAGCGACTGCAACATAGAGACAGTGACAAAAGAATA
>JBBIGC010000018.1:11291012-11304952 GCA_037576955.1 Lepidarchus adonis
GTAGAATGGAGCAGACGAGGTGCTAACGGAGGTGTCATGGGCTGCATTGTCTGCTATGGAGGTGCCTGATGGTGAGTGGTGGTCCGAGACTGTAGCATAAGAGGCACTGAGGTCGTTGATGACGTTGTTGGATTATATAAGACAAAGCTACATTGTTTTATTTTTTTTGTTAACAAAACGAGGCTTCCTTCAAAGCAGGGCTGTGTAGTTTTACCTGCAAGAAGCCAATGTGACTGTTGGGTTTTATTAACTATTTTAATGGCACTATCACACTTTAATTTACAGAAGGTTAGGGGTGATTTTGCAATTGTGGAAAGTGAAAAATGAAAATGGAGAATTTACAGTATATCTTCTATTAGTGGCCCGTCTCTTACTGACGCCCATTTCCAATAAACGCTGGGTTTGAAGAGATGTCATGACAAATAGACGCCGGTCTCCTATAGTAACTGGTCTGTAGTAAACGCCGATCGATGACCCACCACACTTTCCGTACGCTATTTCTTTCTTCGTACCACCTGGGCTCCACCCTCCTGCAGTGAATCATACTGTAAGTACCTTTTCGTATTAAAAATTGTCAGAAAATGATATAGAGGGAGAGAGAAAGTCTAAAAGATATTTCTTTGTACGTTTTGCCGTTTTGTCCCCACTTCAGTCATAACCCCACAGAGTGATGTAGTTTGAGCGAGGAGAAGGAAACGGTCATTTGATTTAGTTTTCAAACTTAATGCGGTAACATACGCAAAAGAACATTTCAGGCAAAGAAGCTGCACGACATTACTGTACGTGTTTTTCATGCTTATGGTAATATCGTATACGGTTTTAATAATACCTTACTGCTGTTCTGATCATTTCATTAAATCCTGAAATGTTCATCCGATGTTGTAATAATTATATACCATAATTACCCATTACCAATCCGTCTGCGAATAATATCGGCTCTCGAACAACAGCCTCTATAACGGTCTCTATAACACCAGGCCGTCCGAATAGTTCCTTGAATAAACGCCAGGGCTACTATTGGAAGATATACGGTATTTATCATTTTAAACTATTGGGGTGTTTTGTAGATACATAGTCTGTGCATCTATGGCAGTTTCCATTTTCCTTTTTCACACAAAATAAAATGCAAACACTTTTCTCTTCACTTCTCTTAATAGCTTATTTGTTTACACTCTTTGATGCTTGAAGCTTCAACCTGATGCTGCAGCTCGTGTTCGTCTACGGATCTTTATCTTGCTCTGAAGTTTTCTGACCTCAGCTACAACCGAAATGACAATTTGCTCACCGTTATTACTCATTGTTTCTTTGCTTTGTCAACCTGTGTTCTCAGTATTAAAGTCTTTGTGGGGGTTACATCTGAAGAGCAGTTTGGTGTAAAAATATTTCCATATGACTTGTCACATCTTTAATGAGCAGTTTCTGCCGTTTTTTTTTTTTTTACCAGTTCTCTACTCAGAGTACTGCATGTTAATTTTAAGAGAACAAATTATCATAAATTTTCCCAATTTTGTTGATTATTGTGGTCCCAGCATTAATTTACCAAGTGTTTATCCCCCTCCCCTTAATTTGTCTACTGGGTGTTTTATAAGGAATGCTAATCACTCTTCTCTTTTTGTCTACCTTGGCAGAACTATGAACCTGCTCCAATCCAGAATCGATCCCGGCTGGATCAGGTAAAAGGTTGGGGGGTTGGGGTGGGAGGAGGATCTGTTTGAGTCCGTGTGCGCAGAATACAGATATCATATGCAGTGTTCCAATGCAACCAGAAGCACACCGCTTGCATCATCTTGACCACCCTTCATCTTTTCGACTCCCCCCAGGAACGCCAAAATCGAAGTAAACAATAGAAGACTGCACCCCCATAGCTCGATCAACGGTTGTTTTAGGACTGACCATTTGGAAATTTAACAATTTAAAAAAAGAGGACAGAAGAAATTTAAAAATGAACAGTTGTGGGTTTTGTTTTTGTTTTTCTTTGGATTTTGTTTGTTTGTTTTTGTTTTTCCTCCTCTATTTAATTCTGGTGACTTGGGCCAGCGTCGAACTCAAGCCTCTGCTCTCCTGGTTCTGGCTCTGAGGGGCACGAAGTTGATTAACGACACAGTGGTCTCCTTGCTGTCATTCGGATTGGGTTTTCTCACACATCCCTCCTTTCTTTCATCCCCAACTTTGACCAACAGTTACCTGCACATTTTATTTTTTTCTCCCTCCCAATTTAGTTTGGTTCCCCTTCTTCCCTGCACCCTCTCAACGCTGGCAGTGAGAGTCGTAAAGCTGACTTGAGTTGAGTGTTAAAAGCCTGTGATTATATGTTTGAGAGGATGTGATGTCGTGGAAGGCGGAAGATAAAGAACCATCCAGAACCACCGGGCTGCCCCCCCTCCCCCCAGCATCAGTAACTGTACTCGGCCAGTTCTAATTCGTACAAACGAGATGACGTTCTGTTCATCCTTGTTGTTGTTGGTTTGGGAATTTCAAATGGGGGGTTGACTGAGGAAGGTCTGGGGAGTATATGTGCAACTGCGTATAAGGGACAATGAAATGTGTCTTGGTAAAAAGATGATAATGTTGATGTAAAAGAACTATATTTTTGAATTATGTAACACTCAGCTTGTAACTTTTTTGTGGCTAGTCACATCGGTCACAGTACTTTTGAGTTTCTTTATTTTTGTTGGTTATTTCTTTGTTTTCCTGCTTGGAGCCTTAACATTTAAAAGCTATAGCGTCATCAAAACCGTTAAATAATTGCTGTACTATACCTCAACAGCATAATCAGGGAAAAGACATCCCATGCACCCTCTACCCAAGGGAAGTCAACATTATCACTGGCTGGACTGAAGACGAAAAAAACTTACAGTTTGAGTTATGGTTCTGAGCCAAGTGCTATGATTCTGTTTTACTCTGCTTATTGTTTTGAAAGCAGCATTGTAACTTTGTACTGTTCCACGATGCCCAGCAGAGGTCGCTGTTTCTTTTGTTTAAGCCAATTTAAGAGAAATGTAGCATTCACTGCTTTTTGGAGATCAGTTTCGGTGCATCACTTCCCATATATTTTTTTTTTTTTATAACTTTTTTTTTTTTGGCCTTTCTTACCAGAATTCAATTTATTGGTCTTTTCTTCCCCTTGTCCTCAGTATAATGCTAAGCTTTAATGTAGGAGCATATAATAACAGAGAACGCCTCAAATGTGTAACCTGAAATTAATGTTACTGATTTACTGTTAAAAGTAAGAAAAAAACAAAACCGAGTATGGTTTCTGTGCGTGATTTATTTTTTTTTTGTTTTGTTCATTTTTTTTTTCCTTTTGTTTTTTTTGTTGTTTTGTTTTTAGGACCTGCTTGCTGTTTTGTGTGCGTGCGTGTGGGTGTGTGAGCGTGTGTGTTTGTGTGTGAAAGAGAAGGATTGTATCTTGTGAGGGATTCAGATTTATATAATCATATAACAAATGATTCATGAGAATATATGAAATACTAAAAAAAAAAATTACAAGACAAGCGTTTAAGTCACCCCTGAAATGAATATGCATTGTATGGAAGGTCACTATCACGTTCTTAGATTTGATCATGGTCATTATTAAAATAATACTATATGTTGTAACTGGTGTTCAACGGCCTTGATTTTACCAAGTTATTTGCTCTAAGGACCTTTGTCTGCATGTGTGTGGATGTGTATCTATGTGAGACAAATATGCAAAAACATAAGAAATCTGGAAGTGGAAAATACAGGGACATAAAAATTTAATATTATGAACAGTTCAATATTTCTTGACATTCCTTTCAGAAAGTGAAATTTATATATTATATAGATTCATTACACACAGTGAAATATATCAAGCCTTTATTTATTGGAATTACGATGATTATGGCCTACAGATAATAAAACCCAAAATTCAGTGTCTCAGAAAATGAGAATATTGTGAAAGTTCAATCTTGGAAAATCATGGTTTGTCATCCTCATCAACTAATTAACTCAAAAGAGGTTTCCTGAGCCTTTAAATTGTCTCAGTCTGGGTCAGCAGGCTATGCAATCACTGGGAAGATTTCTGGACATCTGTCAAGTCTCCAGATCGTCATTGTCATCTGCTGGTGTTGGTCACTGTGTTTTCTGAAGTCCACAGTCAACACAGCATCTACCAGGAAATCTTAAAGCACTTCATGCTTCCTTCTGCTGACGAGCTTTATGGAGATGCTGATTTCCTCTTCCAGCAGGACTTGGCAATTGCCCACACTGCCAAAGGAACCAAACGCTGGTTCTACCACCAGGGTGTTACTGTGCTTGACTGGCAGCAAACTCTGCTGACCTGAACCCCACAGAGAATCTATGGATTATAAAGATGAGACACCAGACCCAACAATGCAGACGACCTGAAGGCTGAGATCAAAGCAACCTGGGCTTCCATTCCACCTCAGCAGAACCACAGGTTGATCTCCTCCATGACACGTTACACTGATGCAGTACTTCATGAAAAAGAACAACCAAGTATTGAGTGAATAGGAATGAACTTTTCAGATGCTTGACATTTCTGTTTAAAAAATCATTTTATTGATCTTATGTGATATTCTAATATTCTGTAAATTTTGGGTTTTATTATCTGTGAAAAATAATCATTGAAATTCCAAGAAATAAAGTATTTTTATTTAATTCTAATTAATCAATATATCAGTTTCACTTTCTAAAAGGAATGTCAAGAAATATTGAGCTTCACTATACTTTTTTAAAAATGTTTTGCATCTTATTAAATATATATATATATATATATATATGAAAAGTGTTCAGTGCTGCAAAAAATTTCCTGATTTCCCTTCCTGATTTCGGTTTTTGCATATTTCTCACTTAGATTTTTCAGATCATCAAACAAATATTGTTAGTTAACGAGAGTAAATAAGAAATGCAGTTTTTAAATGACTTAGTTCATGTGAATATCTCCAGCTGTACTTGGTCCTATGGGTAAGGCTGATCTGTTTGTAAACTATAAAATATAGAGACTATATATTGTAAACAATAAAAAAAATATACAGTCACACCTCGTTAGCTCGCCCCTATAGGTCTGGGCCCTAAATTTGGCGAGAAGTGGGGTTGGCGAGCTATCGTAACGAGGTAAATAACATGGAAGGCTGTCCTGCAACCTTTCAAGGCGAAAGGCAGGGTTGGCGAGATAACGGGGGCGAGCTGACTGTATAGAAGCCATTTGAATTATTAGCTGTAGGAACCTCCCTTCTAATGAGACGTTGCAAGTGTGTATGACCTCCTGTTTTCCAAGGGTGGGTATATAATCCATGTCTTTGGTCAGGATTTCAAAATGGTGGTCCTTTGTTGCACTGTGAAAGGAGTCCAACGATGACCATTGCCTCTGTGTTGTGACCAAAGATGACCTGGGATAAAATTCTGATGGTGAGAAATTTAGGATGCCCATAGTGCGGGAACACAGCATCACTTCTCTCTCTGTTATATTGTTAGCACTGTATGGTGTAGATGGGCGAGGGTGCTTTGTGTCTTATTTTTACAATTCAATAAGTGTTCTCATTGTACAGTCTGTTCACATCACACTTAAAAGTTTATTGGATCAATTCTGTAGTCTTAAATTTATTTTAGACCATTTTTATTGCTCCGTTTGAAATGAAATGGAAACACAATGTAAACCCTATTGTAGTATTTCTGAATCTTGGGATATGAGGTTTGGTTTTGACTGTCTGTCCTTTTACGTATCTATAGCTGCGCAGTGTCCTCCTACCTCAGATGTGAGCATTTTGAGTAGAACGATCATTTCAGACCAAGCAATCCAGTAGTTAGACTTGGTTTGCTTTATGGTGGCCTGGTACAGTCCCCAGTTCTGACTGGGACTGAGAACTTCTGACTAAACTCTAGGCATTTTATGGCCCAGCAGTTCTAATAGTGGTTTAAATCTGAATGGCCATGTAACGCATTACAAATAAGGTCATTGCTCAATTTATAGTGTAGGTCTGGTGTCATTTGGTGCTGTGGGAAGGCTGGAAAGGGCTGTGACCTAAAGAAATGGGTATTCTTGCAAAATGGCTTATTGCTGCCGCTCAAAAAACAGTGAAAGTGACTTTGTGAACACACCCCATCCACACGTGGAGCACTAGGCAGCTATCAGCCTTACTCAAGAGTTCCTCATTGCCCTTGTGATCAGAGGGAACCAATGTCCTAACCACTAGGTCTCCAGTACCCCCTGTGTCAGGCCAAGGTTTGGGTACAAGGAGCATAAATCCTCCCCAGGATGTTGTTCCTGCCTGAGTGTGCTCAAAATCCTGGAGAGGATTTCTACTCCTTGGTCAAGGGCGAGTATAAATGCAAACCCCCCACTACCAGAAATAATTAATTCCCCCATTTGGGAATTTGCAAGGGTAAACATGACTTCACCTCACAATGGGTGACCCATCTTGATGGTGGTATCGCCCCCCTGCCCGTTAACCCCTGAAACGTGTTCGCTTTGAAATACTTCGTAAGTCACGAATGACGTTCAAAAAGTTTACGCACTTTAACTCTTTCTCCCGAAACGCATGACGTTGCTTTTGTAGTCACGTGATCAGATTGATTACTACTCCTACCTTCACCGTTTCCAATGAAGAAACTTTTTGAACGTCCCTTGTACATGATCTGAGTGTTCATGAGCTAAAATTTCATGCATTTATTAGAAATGTCATAACAGTATGAGAAAGTTTTAAAATTGATCAAGTATCTTCAAAGTCATCTCTCAATAATTGTCATTTTTTGAAACATTTGACCCTACAATGAGATTTTCTTATGAGTTCAGTTTTCAATTCTGACGTCTTCATTATTAAGGACATTAAAAGGTCTTGGGTGGGTCTTCTGGTGACCACTGCTGAATAATGTAGGTTATAGACCTCATCCAAACGGCAGCTGTCTGTTTAACCTGTCCTGTGAAATCCAACTTTCTTTTTCACCAGTTGGTTTGCACATCTTTCTTGCAACGTTATTGAAACTGTGTGTCCATTTTCCAGAGTGAATGTTTTTTAACCAATATCCCATCGTGTTCATACACAGTAAGAGATCCCTTAATGAGCTTTATGCTGAAGAAAACCTGTGTGTGCTCAAAATTAAACATTGTTATTCCTTTATGTACAACTGTAGTTACAAACGCTGACATTAGATTTTCTGTTCCACTGAGGAGCTCAGATCCTCTTCTCTGGGTTCACCCATTCCATCCAAGCCTACCATGTAGTGAAGAGCGTGCGTTCTCCAATAAGCCAGGAGTCTGAGGAAGACTGGGAAAGAAGTGAGCACAAATTTGAAGTCGTTTAGGGTTTTTTATTCATAAGCATGATGAGGAAAATAAATAATATATACATATAAAATGACATCCGCTGGAATAAATAATGTTCTGCAGAGAGATCTCTAAACGGAGAAGCACACTGAAGATCTGAGATGTACCCCGGTACCCTGTTATCTTGACGATGGACCTGCTTTGCTTCTTGTGTTGAGACGGTTCCTGTTACTGTAGCGTTGTCAATGGTAATTTGGCCGTAAGCGTTTCCCTCTGGTGGTCGTTGTCAAAGGCAACGGTTATATCTGCAACCTTGATAACTTCGAGAACCATTAAAATGATCCTGTGCACGGTTCAATATTTACGATCATGGATTCACGATTTGTAACACAGAACTGCTGTTTAATAAGGTTCTTTAAAAAAAAAACATTTACGCATTCAAGTGTGTTCATGTTCCTCTAAAGAACCATTACAGAACCTGTTTGGTGCATGATGGCTAAGCAGTGCTTAAAGAGGGTTCTGCTGTTAAAAATGTGGAACCTAACCAGGTAGTATCAAAAAGGTTCTTTAGCCTTTTTGATGCGACTTGGAACTATTTACTGACAATTTTATGCGTTCCGCTGTTCCGCAGAACCACTGACGACCCTTTTTTTAGTTTTTTTAATGGTACCAGAGGGGGTTCTGCTTAATATATAGAAAACATCAACAAAAATGGTTCTATGACCTGTAACAATGGCAGAAACCTTTTTGAGGGATACCGCAAGTTTCCTATCTCAGAAAACCAAAAGTGCGTTCAATTGGTCCTTAGAGTGTTGGCGGTTCTATATAGAACCGTTTTATGGGTGTGGGTTACTGTGTTGTTGTTTTTTTTTGAGGGGTTAATGATCTCCAGCTCATGGTAAACTTGGTGTCGATAGGTGGACACATCCCTTTGTGGTAGAACAAAACTCTTCTCTGAAAATGTTTGTCGACTTTCTCTCTAAAACAAATTCCGAAATTCGTACGGTGGGTCGGGTTCTAGGAGGCGCCTGGGCCTAGCTCACTGGTGGAGTAGAGCAACCTAGTGAACACCAATGCAAAATATCTCGTCAACCTCACGAATGTAAAGATTAAAACGTTGCAGAATTCGACCCGATGCGTTGCTAAGACATTTTTTGGGGGTGCTAAAATTTCCCGAGATCTCAAGCTGTTTGAGCTACAGTGATGCACTGCGTCTACTGCTTCCTGTCATAGTGGGTTAACTCTGCTAATCCCCCAGACACAGCCCCCTGTCCAAGATGGAGTCTTCCTCCTGGTGAAGGTGTGAACATCAAGACCTGCACCTGGAACATAGAGCTGATCTGAGCTCATGGACCACAGTGCTCATCTGTACCGCAGTGGGAGCAGATCCCTCCCACCACACACACACACACACACACACACACACACTGAATTACTATGCCCATCATGCCTCGCCCCAGCGCGCGCTCCTGTCCGCCCGGTTCCGCAGAGCTGGAGGACCCTCTCTTGGCATTCACCGCGTGCCTTAATTGTATGGACATTAAATCAAGGTCCGCCGTGAACACGCAGAGAGGAAGGTCCCAGGAGGAGCTGGAGGCGCGACAGGAGACGGTGAGGCTGGAACAAGCGTCATAAACAATGAATTCGAACAGAAAAATCTCATGGCGGCTCAGTGGGAGAGCAGGGCAGGCCGGCGGCGCATGCGCAGTAGGCGTTGCGTTAGCGCGCACAGCTCCAGCGCGAGCTATTGTCCTTCTTATGCACCGCAGCACCTGCTCGTCATAATAATCATTAATAATCATAATAATTACAAAAAATAATATCGGGGACAACAATAATAATAAGCACCTGAGGCACTAGCGCCGTCTAAACAGGTTATTTCCGGTCATTTTCTTGCTCTATGCCCAGTGGAAAATGAGAAATCGTGCTGTTCTCCATCCGCCCGGCGTCGAAAAGCGCGCGGCCACACACCGTCGTTTGCCGTTTGCCGCAGTAGCATCGCGTCCCCCGGTAAACGAGCCCGGAGCGCGGCTCTCCTCCTCCCCCAGCAGCAGCAGAGCATCTTCAGCCTCGGCTGCTGTCCTCCAACAGGGGGGTGGAGGCGCCCCTCCCCAATGCAGACAACTCACCCACCCCCCACCAAAGCACCACCACTACCATCCAAAACGTCTGATCGCAGCGAAAAGGCGCGGGCGTTCCTCGCGCATCCCGTCAACAAAACGAGCTCGCGCAGCCGCAATGGGACTCGACTACATCCACCCCCCCCCCCACCCCCACCTTCTTCCCTACACTAAACAACAACAACAAATATTAATAATAAGGAGAGAAAATGACAAATACTCTACAAAGAAAAGCACGTATCTCCGTCCTGCACGCGCTCCTCTGCGGCCCTATGTCGCCGTGTGTCGCGCGCCGCCGCCGCCGCCGCTGCTCCTGCTTCTTCTTGCGCTTCTGCTGCTGCTGGTTCTGCCGCGGAGCTTCGGCGCGAGAGGATTACATCGGGACACGGTGACGTCATGACTGCTCCCCCTATCCATCCACCACCACCACCACCCCCAACCAAATCGCACAATCGCGTGGTATTACTATACTTGTGGGGACCTTCCTCAGTAATAATGCACCCGCGCCGGAGCGAGAGTAGCTTTTCCCACAATTCACTTTCTCCTTTTTTAATGGAAGAATCTGTGGCACGTTTGCTTGTGAGGACCGAGCAAAACGTCCCCAATTCTACAGATCTTTCCGGTATTCCTACCGTTATGAGGACCCTGGGTCCTCACAGGGAGATAAATACACACGCACGCGCACACACTACCCACTAAGCAGATCCGCAGCAGCAGGATGCCCTTGAAAACCAGGGACACTGACATTGTGGCAGAGCGGAGAAATCTCTCCATAAGCGGGGATGGAATGTGTGTGTGTGTGTGTGTGTGTGTGTGTGTGTGTGTGTGTCGCAGCTAAAACAAAGGGTCAATATGAGGCGATCAGTACGGGGAGGATCAGCCTGTGAACTGACTGTGGTCAGATTTCCCGATGACCGAGCGGCTGAAAAGCTGCAGCACCGTGCGGCTAAAATGGCGCATGCAGGCACCTGCTGACCCCCTCCACCCACACCCCCAACCCCACACCCCCACCTCATCCTACACAAGCCATATGCTCGGGGTTAAGAGGAGCAGAGCCGTGTGCTGAGCTCTCACCGTGCTGAGGGCCCGAGCCTTCGCTGTCCAGCGTCCTCCCCGACCGGGGCCCTCTCTCGTCCCGGGCCGGGGTAGAGCTTCAGCTCCTTATAATGTGCTGCTGAACAGTTGGCCTGGGTTCTCTGGGCCCTGTCCTCCCCCGGATCAGGAGGGAGGAGCTGGCTCTGCATTACAATGGCGCCCCTCTGGTCTAAGGGGCATTGAGTGGTCAGTCCAGGCCGGGGCCTCTAAGTTACGAGGGAAGCGGCGGGAGAGAGGGAGAGAGGGGGAGAGGGGGAGAGGGGGAAGGATGGCGCTTGCTTTTGCATATGCACAGTTGTGAGGGAGAGTTAAAGTCAAAGTAATAGCTTCTGAAAGATCATTTAATAACAGTTGCTTTAAATTACATCCCATAGACGAGTGGATTCTCTGGTGCAGTCCCGTGAAAGGGAATTTCCAAAATGTCAGAGTTATTAGTGAAAATGTTTGGTGTGAAATGTTCCTTTTAGGGCTGTGAGGATATCAGATTCTCTAAACGATCGTCGTGGATAAAAGAACCGATGATGATGATAATATGGTGATATACAGTACTGTGTTAAAGTCTTAGACAGGTTTGACTAAATGTTATAAACTGAGAATGAAGGGTTGATCAATTAACAAAATGCAGAGCAGAAGAGAAATCTAATCAGACAAATATCGTGTTTTCCCCCACACATTATAGGCCCCATTCTATAAACCACAGAAAATGTTAATTTATGTTTTAAACTCTAAGATAAGCCTCATGTTATTAGCTGCAGTGTTACTGAATTTACTGATCTGAAGTAAAAAGATCTAATTTGACCCCTGGAGTCTTTGCAGCTCAACACCAGTGACATTATACTGTAGTTCAGCATAAACTATTACATTGATAAAATGTTGAACTGATATTGTGCTGCAACACAAAATTTAAGCTCCAGGTCATTGCTTTTGTGAAGAAACATCTGCTAAATCTGATACGAACGCGTCAGTCTTCAGTCCAGAGCAACTTCTGCCATTTTTGGTGGATGAAGGTGTGAGGTGAGTGATGAGTGCAGGTGGATGAAGGTGTGAGGTGAGTGATGAGTGCAGGTGGATGAAGGTGTGAGGTGAGTGATAAGTGCAGGTGGATGAAGGTGTGAGGTGAGTGATTAGTTCAGGTGGATGAAGGTGTGAGGTGAGTGATGAGTGCAGGTAAATGAAGGTGTGTGGTGAGTGATGAATGCAGGTAAGTGAAGATGTGAGGTCAGTGATGAGTGCAGGTAAGTGAAGATGTGAGGTCAGTTATGAGTGCAGGTAAGTGAAGATGTAAGGTCAGTGATGAGTGCAGGTAAATGAAGATGTGAGGTCAGTGGCAAAAGAAACAGAAGGAACTACACATGGCGCCCTCAGGTGTTTTGGGGGCGTGGCTTAGAAGAGGGGCAAATAGATTTTGCCTTTGCGTTTTTGTGCTGACTTCTCCAGAATCTTCTACTCCAGCTTTAAACATGGTGTCCTTTGGAACCATGCCAGCAAAAATGCATTTTTTGTTTTCCTAAAGAACTCATTTTAACATAGCAGCCATAACAATAAGACCACCTATTGAGAAGGTCTCCCTCATGCTGACCCCTTTCTGTCAGAGCCAGCATTAAAAATTTTGTACAACAGGAGCCCCTCTTTGCGATCGGACCACACTCCCCACATCCGTCAGTGAGCCTTGGGTGCCAATGACCCAGTTCTCCTTCCTTGGATCACTTTTGGTAGTGCAGACCTGGAACACTCTACGAGACCTGCTGTTCTGGAGATGCTTCATCACAATCAAGCCTCAGATCCTCCTGCTTGAACTGACTTCAAGAACTTCAAGAACTGACTGTTCACTTGCACCCTCATATATCCCATCCATCATCATAAAATGATATATACAGTAATAAATAACTTATCAATGTTATTCACATCATCAGTGGTCTTAATGTTATGGCTGATTGGTGAAGAACCAATGAGGAGCCTTTATTTGTGAAAGTGCATTGATCAGGAAATCTAAGCTTCTGTGTCATAACTTCATGCAGATCAAGCAAATTTGCTGAATCTTCACTTTAAAGGGTTCACAGATCGCCCCAAAAAATGAGCAACGCCCCCACCTCATTCTCCACTACCTCTCCACCCTCCTGCTTTCTCCCACCGCCCTTCCACCCTCCTCATCCTTCCTTTCCCAAATCTTCCTCCCACGTGTGCATACATATCTCTCACTTGCACGAGACCCACTCTGCCCCACATGTCTCAGATGATTGGCCCAGCTGCTCGGCTCAAATTCACCATGGCAACCACAATTCTGTCGCCCGGCAACGGGCTTCTCATTCACCCCACTATCTATACTAGCACCCCCCTCCACACACACACACTTTTCTGTGCGACAGCAGCGTGAACTATATGCCGGGCGTCTGGAGGCAGGAGGGCGAGCAGGCCCCAGTGTGGAGATTGAGGTGACGAGAAGATGCCTTGGTGATGTTTGTGCTTTCTGGCCTATGAACAGATACTCCGATCAGAATATGGCCGACACATTTAGATTGAGAAGAGTCAATTATACAAAAGAGACAAAAATATTATACCTGGCCATGTATTTATAGTGGGACCCTGTGTGGGACCCTGTGCATTATGCATCTGCCGTGATGATGCATATGCTATGATTTTTGAAAGAACTTTGCTCTTATTGTTGTTGTCTTTCTCTTGAGAGCCAGTTCAAGGACAAATGTCCTGAAGTTTTCCTTTACTTTGTGCTGGTATCATTCAGAATTCATTGTTTAATCAGTGAATGCAGACTGTCCTAACACAGCTGTGGTACAAGAAACCATGATACTACCACCACCATGCTTCACAGATGGGATAAAAATCTTGAGCTGGAAAGCAGTGTTTTGCTTTCTCTTTTGGTCTTGTGGAGCCTTACAGATGGGCAGTAGCTGATACCCACCAAAAGCGATCAATGGAAGGACAGCTGGCAAATCAGAGACAGGGTGCCCCAAGGCTTATTGATGCTCATTGATCTTGCTGTAGCATAGAATAATGCTGGCTCTGATAGATCCAGAGTCAGAGCTTTTTCAGACGCATGAGGGGGACCTACTTAATATTAGGCAGGTGGTCTTAACTGATTAGTGTATATAAGCATTTTTCTCAATAAATAAATGACCAACTTTAAATATTTATCAGGTTTTCATTCATTCTTGATGTTTATATAAAAGTATTCAAACTTCTACAGGGGTCAGAAACTTTTAAGTGCCTCTGTAGGTCATGATTTATTTATTTTTTTTGCACTGAAGTACATCAGTCAGTAAATGTACTGGAATGTGATATCCAGGCAACAGCGGTGATACCGTATACCCCCCACATTATAGGCCCTATTCTAGAAGCTGCAGAAAACGTTAACATGTCCTATTCATATATACAAGTGCAACTTGTACATATGTACAACTTTAGATGCTGAGGTAGTTGTGGAATAGTACAGTCTTGAGGTGTTTCTTGAAGGTGGAGAGAGT
>JBBIGC010000018.1:11310606-11345433 GCA_037576955.1 Lepidarchus adonis
TATCAGTACATTGCAGAAAATAATGAACTTTATCACAATATGCTAATTTTTTGAGAAGGACCTGTATATATATATGTATGGATTTTCTAATGTGTGAGCTACATTTCAAAATCTATTTTAAACACTGGAGCACCAACAATACATTATTAACAACAATTATATATTTATTTATTTATTTATTTATTTATTTGACACAATTATGAGTCTCCCAGGGTTTCTTATTCCAGCTCCAGTAAGTTTTTCATTACTTCTGTTGCTATTTGCTTGCATTTAGGGCTCAGGCCCTGAGGCTGCTTTGTTTACAAATAAAAAATAATATATAAAATTATCATTCATTCATTTTTCAAATGCCTTATCCAGTTTGGGTCACAGGGAAGCTGGAGCCAATCCCAGCTGCATAAAGCAGAGTTCACCCTGGACAGGAGGGCAACCCATCACAGGGCAACACAAAGATTATATATATATATAAACAGAGATTAGAAATGTGTGTGGGGCTGAAAGAATCCACAGAGTTACCATGATTGGGTGTATCTAGTCTACAGAAACCTCTAGGTAGGTGATGTAAAGGTAACATGAGCTGTAAGTGGAGGTGTAAGGTGGTGTCCCACGCGTGCACAAACGGTTTACAGTGCTTACAATAACATGTTACGGGCAAGACGAAGCTGACGAATAAGTCCTATTAAGCCCTAAATACGATACAATTCACGTTAAAGATGCACATCTTGTGTTATACTTGGCAACCCCGAGAGCTCTGCCACAGCAACCATGACGTCACGGCTCGGGCCAATCGCGCCAGGTCTCGTTTTCAAGTCTCGTCTTTTCTCGCGTGATCTTCCTCTCAGGCCCGCTGCCATCGTGAAGAATTATTTGTAAGTATATTCTAAATATATAAACATTTTTTTGGACTCCAAAACCAGAAAGAAATGCGGGTTATCGGACTGTCCTTCCGCACGAACATTGTATCTGAAGCTAAGGAAGAAATGTCGGCACATGTCCGCGAGCACGCGACGGCGCGTCAGGCTCCAGTGTTCAGCTTTGGCGCGAGGCCGCGATTGTTTACACGGTCGTTTCCCTTCAAAATAGCGAAATTTGCGTTTTGAAGAAACCCTCTCGTCTTGGACCTAAGGAAAAATGTGTTAAAGTAACATATGGTGCCGCTATTGTTGTATTTCTGTGAGTAAAGCAGCGGAGCGTGTTGTGTTTGCTTCTCTGCTTTTATTAGCAGCGAAACCGCGAAAATACGAACTCTCTCTCTGACATACCGCTCATTCCTCCACCTTCGCCTCTCAGCATCTCACCCTTTTTAGCACACACAAACTGTTGCTGGACTTTAAATGAGATTTCCCCGCAACATTTCTGCATATTAAAAAGGTTAAAATGCGAACAAAGTCATTTGACGTGAAAGGCGATCGAGTTTACAGTAGTGGTGAATGGAACCAGACGTCTGGCTACTCTCAAACGTTCATAGAAATGAAAATGTCATATAAAAGCTGCTTTAATGCTGGAGAAATAAGACAAAACTCGCAATTCATGGTTTAGGTTCACGTGCAGGGCGTTGTCTGTACGTATGTGTGGATGTACAGTTGTGCTCATAAGTTTACATACCCCGGCAGTGATGATTTCTTACAATTTTTCAGAGAATATGAATGAAAACACAAACTTTTTTCAAATCAATAAAATCTTTCAGAGTATGTAAACTAAGAAATGTGAACTTTTCCTACAACAAAACCTTACTATTGATATCGTTTTAAATTACTTTATGGTGTGACTTGTGTGAATGTGTTGGCCTAACCATTTTCAGACCTCTCCTCATAAAAGCATAGTGTTGTTTGTAGACGCCATCAAATCTCTGGTTCAGCCTCAGTCAATCCATCCTGCCATTAAATCAGGAGCTGCTGGAGTTTCACACATCCATCCAATGACTGGAGGCCTGGAGAGGAGATCTAAAACCAAACCCGTGTTCTGACCAGCTTACAACATATGAATGACTTGCAACTTTTTACAAAGAACACAAACTTTTTTTTAAATTTTATTTTTTTATTGCTTTCTTGTTGCTTGTCTCTGAAAGGTCCATGCAAAGCATTAAAAGACACTTGCCCTCATCAATATGTTTCTACCAGACGTGACCCTTTGTTCCATTCAGTACCACCATTAAAAAAAAAACATTTTTTCATAGTTATTTCAGAGCAAGCCCACTCTGAATTACTCAACCATTACATTATGTAGAGATTTTGGTGAACGTCCCCTTTTAATAATTACAGCAGAAGTATTTTAGTTCCATAGTCAATTGATCTCCAGAGGATGACCCATGACGATGGCAATTAACTGATTGACTTTCAGTTTTATAGGAGATAATCGACACAATCCACGTGTCCATGATGAGCTATGCGGAAAAGCCTGAAGACATAACGAAAGAAGAGTGGATGGAAAAACTGAACAATGTGCATATTCAGAGAGCAGACATGAATCGCCTCATCATGAACTATTTAGTAACGGGTATGTATGTCAGTGAAAATTTTTGTGTGCATTAATTGAGATAAATAATTTAAATTTTTTCAGTGAACATTGATGCATAGTTAGTTTTTATGCCATAAATTAAACAAAAATAAAAACATTATTATTGCACTGTGCACAAGTGCACCTAAGAGATCCAAAGTTTCATATTCTTTTTACAAGGTTTCCGACCTTAATCAGCTCATTAGATATGATGCATGGAAACAGCTCTCATTAGTAAATGTCATTAGTAAATGTCGGCTGGTTCCAAATTTACAAATACTCTTCAAATCTTGTGCACACACTCGTGGACACTCAACAACCACTGGCTCTTCTAAGCAGCTGTGTAAGACTCTGAAAATGAAAGTTATTGATGCCCACAGTGCAGGAGAAGCTACAAGAAGATAGTAAAGCATTGTCAGCTTGTATTTTCCACAGTGAGAAATGTAATTAAAAGTTCAGGGCAGCTGTGGAGGCCAAGATGAGATCTGGAAGACCAAGAAAACTGAGAGAACTGCTCGTATGCTGGTCAGAAAGAAAAATCAAAATTCCCATTTGACTGCAAAAAACGGCAGGAAGATTTAGCAGACTCAGGAGTGGTGGTGCACCATCCTACACGACCTCATGGAAGAGTCAGCAGAAGAAAACCTTACCTGCATCTCCATCATATAATCCAGTGTCAGAAGTATGCAACAGAACATCTACAGAACCCTGATGCGTTTTGGAAACAAGTGCTGTGGACTGATGAAGTTAAAATAAAACTTTGGAAACTTTTGCACAGTGCCATAAAATAGTTTTTATTGTTTTTGTTTTGTTCAGTTTATGGCATTAAAAGTAACTATGCATCAATGTTTACTGAAAATATTGTATTTTTTCCATGTCCTAGAGAGACTGTGTTAACATCTTTTCAATTACAAAATCACCAAAATCTGCTATCAATTAAGGGGTACCATATACGGTCTTATGTAAAAGTTTGGCCAGCCTTCAGTAAATAGTTTACAGTCAGAAGCAGAGCAGTGCAAACTGTGTCTAAAACAAAGCGACAGGTAATACAGCTAATCTCTTTACCATCTGAAGCAGTGTCGACCTTTACAACTGTTCAAAGTTTCCTGACTCTAAACCTTTCTCTCAGTTGGAGCTTTACCAGCTTCATAGTGCAGCGTATATGAGCCTCACTGCCCACTTCACTGAGCAAAACTGAAATCTGAAAAACATTTAAAGTCTTTTCCTGTAGAACCTGAAAGCTTTTGACTGACCAGAATTGAAAGTTATTTTATATTCTTATTTTGTATTGCCTGTTTACTAAACTGGAACTGACCAAATGATTAAATTATCCATTCTGTTTGCTACTGACTAGTTCAAATTAAGTTTTGTTTTAAAATATATTTATACCTGGTGTACCTATCTGTACAGTAACTTCTAACAAAAAATAATTTACGCCCGATACTTTCACATGAAAAGAAACTTGACAGAATAAGTGTTTTGATTCATGTTGTGATTATATCGATATTGGCTGATTTGAAGATGTATTTTTTTTGCCATATTGCCCAGCTCTAGTCCTAACTGCCTTTTATAAAAAACACTAGATGCTTAACAATGTTTTTGCCTCACAGAGGGGTTTAAAGAAGCTGCAGAGAAGTTCCGGATGGAGTCGGGCATTGAGCCCAGTGTGGATCTGGACTCGCTGGATGAAAGGATAAAGATCAGGGAGATGATTCTGAAAGGACAGATTCAGGAGGCTATCTCCCTCATCAACAGCCTTCACCCAGAACTCCTGGACACCAACCGATACCTGTACTTCCACCTGCAGGTAAACACACTATTCTGTGTGGCCATACTGTGCAAAAGTCCCTTTTAGCGAGGCCTGAAGAACTGAAATATAAATAATTAAATATATATATATATATATATATATATAATTATATAATTATATAATATATTGGTTTCCCCGTTTGCAGCAGCAGCATCTGATTGAGCTGATCCGTTTACGGGAGACGGAGGCCGCGCTCGAGTTTGCGCAGTCCCAGCTGGCTGAACAGGGTGAGGAGAGCAGGGAGTGTCTGACTGAGATGGAGAGAACTTTGGCTCTGCTTGCTTTTGACAACCCTGAAGAGTCACCTTTCGGAGACCTCCTTAACATGATGCAGCGGCAGAAGGTGAGGGGACTCAAGTGTGTTTGCATGCTAGGACCTAAAGAAACAAAAAAACATTTACCTCACTTCTTTATTTGAAGCATCACAATACATAATAAGCCATGAGATTCTCACAATGAGCTATTCTCTTCACATTCTGTTTATTAGAATAAAACACAGACTGTAATCACAAGTAGTGTTATCAGTCACAAGCCTACGTCGGTTTTGTTTCTTGATGCCCTATTGTATAGAACTGCTCTGTATAGTGCCTTGCAAAAGTGTTCACGCCCCCTCTTGGCTTCTTTGGCATTTTGGTACATTCCAACTTGTAATTTAAATGTTTTGGATGGATTTGCACAAACTAGTCTAAGTTGGTGAAGGGAAATGAGGGGAAAATACACCTGAAAGTTCATGTCTATATGTATTCCCTTGCCCTTTGCCATGAAGCCTCTAAAAAGACCTGGTGCAACCAAATACCTTCAAAAGTCACATAATTATTGAAATGAAGTCCACCTGTGTGCAATCGGTCACATGATCTGTCAGTATAAACACACCTTTTCTGAAAGGGCCCCAGAGGTTGCAACACCACTAAGCAAGAGGCACATTTCCTATATTTGCTTTGTGACCACGAGGCGCCACCCAGAGCAGAGGAGAGTTAGCGACGCCGGTGAGGCAACATGGCGGCAAATTTAAATATCGATAATGCCGCCTGCGTATCGATTATCATATTGCGTAAGCAAGGATGACGATATTTCGCAATATCGATATTGTGGCCCACCCCTAATATTTGAAGTGGTAGGCATGTTCTGTAAATGAAATGGTACAAATTCTCAACCGATTTGAATTCCAGGCTGTGAGGCAAGAAAACATGAACAATGCCAAGGGGGGGTGAATACTTTTGCAAAGCACTGTACTGTATATGCTATTGAATAGACAAAGCCTACGGTGCCTAATTTTTGAGATCTTGTGGAGCATGTAGACATGAGCACAAATGACCAACAGCAGCAGGTATGACAGTAGTGCAAATTGCAACAGTGAAGTGCAAAAGATTTAGCAACAATTTTACCCCAGTCTTTTATGTGCAAAAAAACCCTAATATGCAGTTATATAAGGTTAATATTATTAAACAAAATGGCATTTACCATTTAATTGGTGGTGTTTTATGGAGCAGCACATCCCAACCGTACAGACATGCAGGTGAAATTTAGTAAATTTGACATTAATATTCGTGACTACAGGCCAAAATAGAGAGACTTCTTACGCACAGGGGTTTCTAGCCCAAAATATAGTCTGTAATTGACCTACTCGTAGACAATACGCACATTAACACATGCTGCTTTATTGATTTTGGCAATTTTAAGATTTCTTTGGCAAAATGTCCAATGGTGTAACATTCGTTTTGAAAAAGAAACATCCCCTATGGTGGGTATGTGCACAAACGGCTGTTTAGTACCAGCAAGTAACGGAGTCTGAATATTAGAAACGTTGAAGTGCACCCTATTAGTGGACACACACTTTCTTGCCATGTTTTCTTCCAGCCTGCATTTAACACACTGCCCTTTCCCCATTCCTAATGCTGATACAACTGATCTAGCCAGTCAAGGACTCGCTAGAAGGTAAATAGTTGTTGTGGTTGAAACTAGACCGTGCAGTAATATAAATCTCCGGGTCTAGGGTTTCGTCACCACTGGTCGTGTTTATCTTTCATCAGAAATGTTTGCTTCGGTTGACTTTTTTAAAAAAAAATTTTAATGAAAAATTTAACCGCTCTTTTGATCAGACCACAGTGTGGGTAAAATAAATGGTGCTTCTCTGTGGTCTTCTAGACTCCTGTGTAGTGACTGCAGTTATGAAGATCAGCTCTGCTTTCTATCCAGAAGGTGGCGTTGTTGTGTTTGGAAGAAATCCCTGCAGTTTTCTCTTCCTCTTTGCAAAATAACATGTCTGTCTTCTCTTATAGGTTTGGAGTGAGGTGAACCAAGCAGTGCTGGACTACGAGAACAGGGAGTCGACGCCGAAACTGGCAAAGCTGCTGAAGCTCTTGTTATGGGCGCAGAACGAACTGGACCAGAAGAAAGTCAAATATCCTAAGATGACGGACCTTAGCAAGGGTACAATTGAGGACCCCAAGTAGAAACCGACAAACAATATGGACATATATGCCATCACCCCTTATTTATAAGCAGTCAGTGACTGGATCGTATATATAAATCATATATATATATATATATGAATAAGTCTTTTTTTTAAAGCTCATACAACAGAAGTAACTTAACTGTATATGGTATTATTTTTGAGAAAAAAGCTAATCAGAAAAGTAAATATGAAAAGCTAACAGGAAAAATAACATTGACTGTCCACACATTACAGATTGTAAACTTGTTCTATAGTAATTACCTGTTTTTTAAATTATTATTTCTGCAGATATTTTTTTTTTCGTCACTATGTTTTCACATAAATTCATTCCGTGCAGTTTTTATGCCTAAATTAGGCCATAAGCTAGACGGGTAAAATCAACTGATGGTTTTAAGGAAAGTGTTAAGCTTTAAAGTGTGTTTTTGTGTGTCAATGTTCCCAGAATAGTGAAGCAGGCTTTGATTAACTGTAGCTGGTTTGATCTGCTCTGGAAACTGAGAGTGGATGAGAATTGCCGAGGTCTTCTGGGTTGTCCTCGTACCCATATGTGATGGACTTGAGCTCATGCTGTGCCTTGTGTCGGCTAGGTAGTGCTGTTCGCATTACGGTATGTGTGAATTCTAGCCTTGCGGTTCCACTTGGAATGGGATCCGAACGTGCTCGTATGGAGGGCAGAGGACAATGCATATTTTAAGTGGGTGAATGTGTGTGTTGGATGCTTTTTTAAGACTTCGACGTCATAAGATATTTTTACTTTAAATGCACATGTTCTGTGTTGTCGTTGCAGTCACTACAAAGCCACCATGCCTAAGACTTGTACGGCTGTAACCCCTACTCCCCTTATTTTACATTTGCTGCTGAAGTTCATAGTTTCCATACTAGACATTGTCTCTTTTTATTTTTTCTTGTATTATTTATTCATGAGACTATTCCCCAACCTCTCCTGTTTTTAAAGTCTGATTTACATGTAAAATAAAATTCTTTTAAAACAAATACTTGTTTTTACCATTCAGACTGATGTCTCCACCTCTTGGTTCCTCATTGTGATTAAATAAATTTAGTGATGAGCTCTCAGCAGAAGCTCTTCAATGTTTGACATTCAGCTTGTATTGTCTGCTTTCCCCGCCCTGCCCCACGTGTCCTACCTGTTTGTCTTGTCCTGCAGTATGTAGTGTCTGCTGTTCATTCCAATCCTTTGTGTCTTCAGTAGCTCAGTGTTGTCAGCCACGCAAAATCTCTGCATGAAGCGTACAAGGTGTCAGTGAATGGAAGCTGAGAAAAATTCAGCCAGTCTCGGCTCACAGGTGGACAGCACGGGGCATCCCTCCAGCCATGTGTGCACGACTGGCCCAGAGAGAACAGAAAGGGATGTTGCGTCAGGATTATGGCCCAGGTAAGATGCAGTTTCTCTTTCTTTACCAGGGCTACTGTGTCTAATGTTAACAGTCCACTAATCTAATGTTTTCAGTCAATACAGTATAAAACCTTCAGCCTTCGGAGGATGCCCTATAGATTATCAACAGGTAATAACTGATGAGCTGTCTACTCTTATCAACAGCAGGATTTAGTTTGATAGGGAGTTATAGAATATCAAACTTGCCTCTTTATGAAATAGGGTGGTCCAAAATGTGAATGGTTTATAATTAAAATGAAAAAAGAAGCATATATTTGAAGGTTTCCAAATGAAATTTAGTACAGCATTAATATGTCTAAACTACTTAAATTAGGTGTAATAAGAAACTGAAGTATTTAATGTATTTATTTTTGGGAAATTTATTAATGTGGTTTTGTAAAGTACAAAGAGACATTAGAATAATTTTTTCTATATTGGTTTTAGAAAAATAAGCGTGAGCAAAAGGTCTTATTTCTATGTATTGGTAGAATATGTAGAATACTACATAAATCTTTTCAATACAAAAATTAGCACTAAATGTATTCCATCTTTATTCTGGCCAGGGCTGTTTTTAATACAGTCATTATTACAGCTGTGAGATTGAGATTAAAAAAATTTTTTTTAAAGAGTTTTCACTCTGAGGTTCAGCATGAAAAACAGGTTGCCAAGTTCTACATGCTGTTTTCAATCAGCAGCTTGGTTACTTTAAAATATGATGGACCTTTTATTTTATATAGGATTCCTACTGTGCCAGTTAGTAGGAATTCATCCATTCATGTTCCTCCATGCTATAGGCCACTTGCTCGGACATGGACCCTGATGCTGCTGCTGGTCACCTGCCTGCTCCACTGGGCTAGGATGGCCATGCCGGTCTGTGCCGTTACAATGGAGAAGCAATTTGGGTGGAGGAAGACGGAGTCTGGATTAGTGCTGGGTTCCTTCTTCTGGGGCTACTGCTTCACACAGGTGTTAGGAGGCCATGCTAGTGATATGTGGGTAGCATTTATGAACACACATGATTTGAGCTGGGTTTCTAGGATTACAGTCACCTGCATTATTGTTGGAAAATAGATGAGTAGAAAAAAATCAAAAATAGCCCAAGCTCACAATGAACAAATGATAAACCAGATGCTACGATCTTGAAACATTAGAGGCTGTTATCAATTTCCAATGGCAGGTTTTGTCATGAGGGTGTAGCAGTATCAGTGATGACAGACATGACACAATCAGATCTGGGGTTCTCTGTTACTTTTTCCCTTTTTCTTTTTACATTTTATTTATTTGGAGATCTGGAGTTATTTGGGGCCTAGCAAAATCCCTGTAAAAGCAATCTAATCTTTAAGTAAAAATAAAATCCAAAATATATATATATATATATTTAAACAAACTGGCAAAAAAAAAAAAACTTAACACATTAAATGTTTTAATTTAATATCCATTTTTTATGTATATATACTGGGAGATTTGTCTGATTTGATTTATGGTTACCTTGTCAGCTTTCATAAATTTATTAAGTCTTTTCCCATCATTCTGATGTACTGTTTTTTTGTGTGTGTGGGTTTGTTTTTTTTTTTAACATAAAACAAAGTTTACTCGTGAAGACTCCATTAAATTTTCTTTTTTATAGTAATTGCTAGGTGTGCCAATAATTGTCAAATGATTTTATTAAAAATAATCATTTCTTATTGATGAATGTTTGTTTTGTCAGATTTTTTAATTTTCTAAATTTAACAAATCTTAACCAGGGGTGCCAATAATTGTGGCGTGCACTGTATGTACCTTTCATAATTTAGCGTCTACAACTGTTCCATTCTGTCAAGTCTGCCCCTGCTACACCCGTCTGACTTCCAATGTACTACGTATTTGCATCCAAATGCATGACAGGAAAATAATGTAGCCCATTGTTGTTTGGCTTGATGTCTGCATTAGTGAACATGAGGAAATGCGTAGGCCTGTATCCCTTGTGTGCCTAAGCTTTTTAGAAACATAATAACTAAAACAATAAAGATAACTATGCAACATTCTTCTTTCCTCTGAGACGTTGCACCACATATTTTGTTTGTATATAAGAGAAATGGGAAGTGCCTTTCACAAGAAGAAGAATGGTGACTAAAGTAAATGTTGGGTTCTCTTAATAAGCACAGGCTGCCTGTCAGAAGTGTAGCGACACTTTCAAAATCTTTTTATGAACAACAATGTTCACTCTGCCCTTTTGTACCAATTTGGTGCAACAAAGTTTATTCATATTCATTACCGTATTTACTCAACTGTACATCAGTTTTATAAACCATGTGTATTGAGTGTGGTTTGCTTAAATGGGGCGACCTATCTTAAAACAGAGAAATTTACTGTTTATTGAAACAACAAACAGTTTGAAAAGCAGCGCAAAGCAAAGATCCCTTTCAACAAAAACATAAAGATCAAATCCATGAATGTCATCGTCGTCGCTAAACAACTCAATTTGTGCTGCTTTTCTGTCACTGTTGTTGGACACTTTTACTACTGCCATCGCACTCAGATACTCAGATATTGTGGCTGTTGCTTCGGGAAAGCAACAATCTGGAGCTTAAATTCTGAAGCGTAGTTCTTGCGTTGTGGCACAATATTGTTAAGTTTAAAATTTATCAATGAAGCATACGGTATAATATTACTGGTATAGAGCTGCAAAGGCTCCAGGGGCCAAATTAGATGATTTTAATTCTGATCAGTAAATTTAGTAACACTGCAGTTAATAACAGTTTTAAACATAAATGAACATGTTCTGTTCTCATAAAACAAGGCCTTTAATGTGGGGAACTATGGTTATATTTGTACATTGTTAACATTTCCCAAGCCCACACATTTTTAGAGAAGTTGGTTTCTTAACAAGCTTGGAGGAGAACACTAGCTACCAATTCTGTTGGAAGATGGTGGACGCCCTTGCTGGCTAGAGTGATGGGGGAGAGGGAGGGCCACCCATAGGGAGCAAGGGCAGTGGTGCATCTAGGACTCCCAACCACTGCTGGTTGGGCCACTTGAGAGCCGCGCCCCTGTCTGCTGTATCTTTTCATGTGATTTATGGTAAACGTCTAATTCCAGCAAGAGGCAGGTTTTCTCCTAGGTTTTGACCAGCAGTGAATGTGAAGGGCTCAGGTGACTTGCTGGACTCCTGAATGAGTGGAGTGTTTTTACAGGATTGGTGGGGAGAGAGTCTTGCTACTGTGCACTTCATCCTGGGCAGCTGTGATCACCTTCACCCCTCTTCTGGCCAAAGTGGGGGTCTCGCCACTTATCACCATGATGATGGCCAGGTTCCTTCTAGGAGTTCTGCAAGGTAAGCGTCAATAGAGGGACAGAATTAGAATTACCCTACAAGAATCGAGAATAATTTCCTGTTTAGTTCACAGAAATCTGGTGACATTGGCAAGTAGGTGAATGTCTGAGTAGTGAGTGAATGGGTGAGTGTGGGTGAATGGATGAGCAAGCTGGTGAATGACTGGCTTGATGAGTGGCTGAGTGAATGGGTTCGTGGGTTGGTGAATGATTGATTGAGTAAATGCGTGAGTAGATTAATGACTGGGTTGGTGAGTGAATGGGTAAGTACATGGATTACTGACTGGCTTACTGAATGGCTGAGTGGAGAGATGCCCAGTCTTGCTGATTCTATTTCAGCCTCATATCTGAAGTAGCAGTCAGAGGATGAAGGCGTGAAACACTGTTCGGCTCAGGACTGAGTGCTGTAATTAGTCAGATGAGAAAAATGAACATGATCTTTACATCTTTGCATAGTTTTGCTAGTCTGATTCCATGTCTGCTCTCATTTATGAAACCATAAACATCAATACTATAACTTCTGTTATCTTTAGCAATTAATAGTACATAAATCATTTCTCCAGACTTATTTGCAGTCATCTTGTTTGAGATACACTACTCACAAAAAGTTTTCGGCTTTCGAGTGAAATTTTAGAATGAACATAAAATGCACTATTACCTTCACAGGTGAACTTAATGTGACCTTCCCTAAACTTCTGAACGCACTTGTCCAACTGTTGAGTGTTTCAGTGCTTTTTACACAACTTGCTGTTTTCCAACAAGGAGCTTTACAGCAAAATTCACAACCAGTGTTTGATCCACAAATCGACCATTTCCTGGTTCAATTAGAATAAGTATTTAAACAGTCTTCCTCATCATGCTGTTCACATGCTGACATCATGAGACCAAGACGACACCTAACGATTGATCGACAGCGCGTCACCATCATGAGGCTCCAAACAGGATGTTCTCAGACGTAAGTGTCATCAGCAGGTTGCAGCAGAGATGCAGAGAGACTGGACGAGTCACAGAAAGACATAGAAGTGGAGGCTCCTTTGGCCACATCCCACACTGATGACCGCTTCTATGTGAACAGTGCCCTGTGGAACCGGACGATAAAGCCACTTAACTCCAGGCAGATTTAAGAGGTGAGAGGAACCCAAGTGTCACGTCAGACCATTCGAAACCTTTTACATCAGCGTGGTCTTTGTGCTAGACGACCGTCAAGGGAACCTGACCACACCACCGGGCACAGGCGTCATTGTCCTGCATGGGCCAGGGACCAGTGAGCCTCAATACTGTTCTTTGATGAAAGTCGATTCACGTTGAGCAGAAATGATGTTGGAGACATCAAGGAGAAGCTCTGCACCAGCTTTGATGGTGGTGGTGTTCGTGTGGGCAGGTGTTTAGTCAATACAGAACTGCCCTACACTTTGTGAATGGTACAGTGATGAGCCCATACTACCTGAATAACATCATTCATCCAGTCATTGTTCCGCTGCATAAACAACACAGTCCTCATTTCTTCTTCATGGATGATAATGCTTCAGCTCATCGAGCAGCATCATTAGGGAACGGCTGTTGGAGACTGATTGAACCTTGAATGGAGTGGTCTGCACTTTCTCCAGACCTGAATCCCATAGAAAACCTATAGCATCAGCTGAGTCACAGTGTAGAGACTCGTAACTCTTTACCTAGAACCTCAATGACCTGAAGGCCCTTCAAGAGGAGTGGGATGCGATGCTTCAGCAGCAATAAGTGGACTTGTGAACAGCATGAGACGCCGTTGTCAAGCTGTAATTGATGCTCAAGGGCACATGACACGTTATTGAAATATTGACATTTTTAATTGTGGTTTACTCATCACTGTTTTTGGCTAAATTGTTTGAGATGATGAATCACTATATCATGCTTCTACTTGATGCCCGTTTTTCATGATGTAATATGTAGTGTGAACTTTTAACGTTTTCCATAAATTTAACTTGAAAGCCAAATTTTCCTAACTTTTTGTGAGTAATGAATATTAAAAAGTTTGGAACATACGCACATTCTGCACTGCTCATAAAAATGAGCAACACTACATGTTCATGTTCTAATAAAGGAGCAAGGTTTTGTGTTCAGTCTGTAATAACCTTGCAACAGTATACCTGTATGAAAAGAACTGTTTTTCACATTTGCTGTCACTACCTTCATGTAGTAGTACATGAGAAACCAATCAGACTCCATCGTCTTTTAACTTCTTTCTCTCTGTAAGGTGACCTTGGGTTTTTGAAAGGCGCCATGAAATAAAATGCATTATTATTATTATTAACAACATCTGCCAGTATCCACCACACCTGAATCAAAATAGCTAGTCAGACCCAGGAGGAGTATCTGATAACCCCTCATCAATCAGTGAGCTTCGGGTGCCCATGACCTTGTGGCCGATTTACCAGTTGTGGAGCTTTTGGTAGGTACCAACTAGTGCACACCTGGAAAACCTGACCTGTTGTTCTGCAGAGTGTGGCCCAGATCCTTTTGCTCTTGCTTCCAGCTTCAAGAACTGACTGTTCACTTGGTGTTTAATATATCCCACCTCTTGTGACAGGAGCCACTGCAATAAGAATGAGATATTCAAAGTTACTCACCTAGCAAGTGTTTTAAACTATCTAGCATGTTGTATATTGCCTGAAATGATGTGTGCTGCTAACCTGTCAGTGAGTTCTGCTAGAGAAGTATGGGTGTAATCGATGCTACATGTTGTGCTCTCCTCTGTTCTAGGTGTTCACTATCCTTCTCTCACGAGTATCTGTGCACAACGTGTGACAGAGGGAGAGCGGGGGTTTCTGATGAGTACGTTAAGCTGTGGCTGCTACCTGGGGTGTGTGTACATGAACAAATAAAACACATTGTTTCTTTACTCATGTCTGAGTAGCACCTGCATGCTGTTCTTAAATCCCACACTTGTGGCTCTGCATATTTGCTGCTCCACTCGTGCTGTCTACCACAATGTGATGTTTTTGCCGTAATAAAGGACTACGATCACTCAATAATAGACTTCACCTCATTATTAAGTTCACTGTAGTTACTTTAAAACATTGTTTTAAAAATCCCAGACTTGTAGGTGCAGTTTAAGACACAATATTACTTCCTGAAAGCTGTAGCCTTCCTGCTTTTCATGAGGGTGGAGCAGACTTGTGGGTATGTTTTAGGAAACTATATGACCTACTGTGAGCTATAAACCATCATAAATTTGGAGGAATCTGATCCAAGATAAGTGTTGCAACCTGAGGTGTCTGAAACTGCTCGTAGGGCTGAAGTTTAGTTTAAGTTTATAGTTTACAGTCATACTGTGTCCTGCACCACACCCACAAATCAATTTCATCCTTAATAAAGAGCTGGATGCATGTTTTTATCCCTTTGCTGTTTCAGGATGCTGATGGTAGGGGGAGTAGGCTCAGTCATGCTGGAGTGGTATGGATGGGAGAGTGTGTTCTACGGACCTGGTCTTTTCTCTGCCCTCTGGGCCTTCTTCATATGGAGATACCTACTCAGAGGTAAAGTGCATTTCTACAGTGAAAATGAAAGTTACTGTCATTGTGAACACACTCACTCACACAAAGTGCATCACGAAGAAATGTGACTTGCATTTAACCCATCACCCATGCACATGTGGTGCAATGGGCAGCCATCAACAGCACCCAGGGAGCAGTGTAGTAGTACAGTACCTGGGTTGAGATTTAAACCTGTGACCTTCAGAGCAAAGTTCTAAACACTAGGCCAACACTTCCCACAGCCCAGTACATACAGTATCTCACAAATCTCAGTACACCCCACATACTTTTACCCTGACATGTAGCACTTTGAGATTACTGAAATATAGTGCATTACAAATAAAATTATCTTTGTAAATATTTTATTCTATGAAGATATGACACTTTGATACATTGTAAAATAGTCAGTGTACAGCTTGTATAAAAGTGTAAAATTGCTGTCCCCTCAAAATAATGCAAAACAGCCATTTATGTTTAAACTGCTGGAAACAAGTGAGTACAGCCCTAATGTCCATATTGTACTCAAAGTGTCAATATTTTGTGTTGCCACCATTGTTTTCCAGCACTATCTTTACTCTCTTGTGCATAAAGTTTACTAGAGCTTCACAGGTTGTCTTTCACTCCTCCATGACGACATTAAAGAGCTGGTGGGTATTGGAGACCTTATGCTCCTCCATGTTTTGTTTGAGGATGCCCCACAGATGATCAATAAGGTTTCGGTCTGGAGAATCATTTGGCCAGTCCAGCACCTTTACCCTCAGTTTCTTTGACTAGGCAGTGGTCGTCTTGAAGGTGTGTTTAGCGTCATTATCATGGTTGAATACTGCCCTGCAGCTTCCAAAGGGAGGGGATCATGCTCTGCTTCAGTATAACACAGTACATGTTGGCATTCATGGTTCCCTCAATGAACTGTAGCGCCCCAGTGCTAGCAGCACTCATGCAGCTCCAAACCATGACTCTCCTACCACCATGCTTGACTGTAGGCAAGACACACTTTCTTTCATACCACACACTTGAGACCATCTAAACCAAATAAGTTTATCTTGGTCCAATCAGACCACAGGACATGGTTCCAGTAATCCATGTCCTTAGTCTATTTGTCTGCAGTAAACTGTTTGCGGGCTTTCTTGTGCTTCATCTTTAAAAGAGGTTTCCTTCTGGGACAACAGCCATGCAGACCAATTTGACGCAGTGTGCAGCTTATGGTCTGAGCACTGACAGACTGATCCCCCACCCCTACAACCTCTGCAGCAATGCTGGCAGCTCTTATATGTCTATTTTCAAAAGACTCTGGATATGAGAACCTGTCCTGTTAAACCACTGTATGGTCTTGGCCACCGTGCTGCAGCTTAGTTTCAGGGTGTTTGCTTTTTCTTATAGTTTGTCAGGGATTGGCAACCTGCGGCCCTGGAGCCGCATGCGGTTCTTTAGCCAACTTGCCATGGCTCTGTTTGGCCTTGACAAAAATTAAACTTTTAATTATATATGTTATTTTATAGTTTATTTTGTTAGTTATCTTGGAGTTTGAGGTGATACTTTAACATTGTGAATTTATATAACTTTATTAGCAGCGTAAATAAAGTGAAATGCAAAATGCACCAACATTTAGAGTAACGTGCCCCCCAACACGCTCTGGTCGCTATGGTAACACATAAATGTTCCTTTCAGAATAAGTTTTCAGTGCTGTTGTGGTGATCTCAGGGTTTTCTGCCATGACTTTCATTCAGAATACTGGCAAAGCTGATGTCTCAAACATACTTAGATGCTACGGATTGAGATCTTTTTTTTTTCTTTTCTTCAATTTAAATTTTTTGTATGGCCGGTAGTTCGGGACTAAAATTTAAAACCTGCGTCACATCCACGTCTATAGCCCTCAACTTTTCCTGCAGGCGGCTTCCTGAGTGTGCGAGGCAGCTAATCTGATCATGAATACATCCCCAAAAAAGAAACATCTCTGAAGAAAATGGAGTTTAATTCTGCATGGACAGACTTCTTTACCTTCATTGCAACTACGCTGCTTATCTGTGAGCTTGATATGTGGTGTGAAATGAGCAAACAACAATGTTGTAAGGCATTTTTAAAACAAGCACTCAGCAATTTCTGAAAAGCACCAACTAAAGATGGAGTAACAGAGAGATTATAACGAAGCAAACACGTAAATCTCCAGCCGTTTTGTGGCTCATCGTAAGGAGAAGTCGTTCACAGATGGAGAAATACATTAAAGAATCGTTCATGAAAATATAATCTATTTGGAGAATAGCAACTATTCTCCAAATTCAAAAAGAGGACATATTCCGAAAATAAAAGAAATGTCTTTCTCTGCAAAAAGTCAAGGACCGCAAACAAACAAAAAGTTATTAAGTCTAATTTTATGTTCACCTTTTTAAAACTTTTTTTTTTTTTTAAAGTGAGCTATGTTTTATTTTAATTTTACACAAATACGAGAAGGTCTCAAAAGATGTGCGTAGTTCAGTGTTTAATTTATTTCAAAGTAGGCCTACACATGCACACTGCACTTCTGATTGTGTCATTCAGTTGTTGTAATGGGTAAAATAAAAAAAGAGATTTAAATGTTTATAAGTTTATAAGCTGTGTAATGTTTTGCGGCTCCAGACGATCTATCTTTAGTTGAAGAGGGGGCAAAATGACTCTTTTGATAGTAAAGGTTGCTGACCCCTGGTCTAGGCCATCTTTATGTAGAGCAACCCATTTCTGTGCTTTACCCTTTATATGCAGATGTATAATCTATATAATCTGTTACTCTAAACTATAGGCTCTAGCTGCTCAACCTGAAGACTGAGACGGTTTATTTTCCTTCTGCCTCAGTATATTATCTCAAAACCTATAAAACAGTTTCCCCTTATTTTGTAAATCTTTAAATGGGATGTCCTTCATTTTTCCAAATATTGTATTTTTTTCTACTGAACACTACTTACAGGGTTTTCTATTAATGTATCCACTCTTTTTTTCACAATTTATGCTTTTGAATGAAATGGGCTATTTCTGTACCATTGAAATCTAAATCTAAATAAGCTCTTTTCTGATTGGGTGCCTTGTGTTGTACCTAATGCTTGCATTATGCTCCACAGGAAAGTCCTGTTTGAGAAGACTTTGGTGTGTTAATGTGGTTACATGAAACTCCACGTCCTAGAGAGATTGTGTTAACATCTTTTCAATGACAAAATCAAACCAAACAAGTCTGTTATTTTTCAAGGGGTCCCCAAACTTTTGCACAATACTGTATGTAATATATGTATATACACATGCATGTAAAAAATTAGGACACCCCATTAAATATTCAGTTAGTTATTAAGGAATGTTAACATATTGATGTCTCATCTTGGTTTTTATTTATCTCTGGAACAGAAAGTGATTTAACTGCATGTAAACAACAAAAAATAACTTTGATTTATTCATTAAACAAAAACCATCAACAAAAATATGTATTCTAACTGCAAGAAAATGTTAGGGCACCCTACCACTTAATGTCTTAGTGTCTGAAATAACAGGGACACTTCTTGGACTGAGGAAAATTTGCTTCACTACTCAATGCAGAATTCAATCTTTGAGATGTTTGAGGGGTTTCTTGCATGTACAGCCTGTTTCACAGCATCTCAATGGGATTAAGGTCAGAAGTTTGACGCTGCCACTCCAGGACTAATTTCTTAGTCTTCAGACTTCAGTCCTTGGTGGATTTACTGGTTGTTTTGGGTCATTGTCATGTTGCTGGGTCCAGTTCTGCTTCAGCTTTAATGTTCTTACATATGTTCTTCAAGCTCATATATGGAAGAATTCATGGTGGATTCTGTGTTGGTGAGCTAGCCAGGTCCTGCAGCAGCAAAGCATCTCCAAACCATGATACTTCCACCTTCATGCTTCACAGTTGGTATGAGGTTCTCTTCCTGGAATGCTGCATTTGGTTTATGCCAGACATGTTCCTCTGTTCTTTCCTAATAATTAAATTGTAGACTAAAGAACATTATTCCAGCTGTCCTGGTCTTCAATCTGGCCTTGATGTTTCTCTGAGAGCAAAGGTTTCCTCCTTGCACAGCTCCCATGCAAGTTAAAGTTGTATATCTCTTTCTGATTGTAGAGGCACTTTCACATAAACAGTAGCAAGACCATGCTGTAGGTCCCGTGATTACGTTTTAGGTTTTTTTGGAGACTTCTTTTAGCATCTTGCGGTCTGCTTTCAGGGTGAACTTGAAAGTTGTTTTGTAAGTCCTCCACTTGTAGACTATTTTCCAGATACTGGAATGGCTAATTATAAATATATTTTAAATCCCTTACCAGACTCAAGCTGCTACAATCTTCTCTAACAGCTTTATTGATCTCACCATGATGTTCATATTCCCCTCAACAGGCAGGAGCAAACTAAATATCTGAGGTTTAAATAGGGCAAACTTCCTTCAAAACGATGTTCTAATCATGTGCACTTGATGTGCTACACCTGTATGTGATTTGAAAGATTTTAATTGGGAATGAATGTAAGGGTGATCTAATTTATCCCTCACTCAAATGTCAGCTTTGTAGAATTACATTTGACAGGAAATTTGGATTTTCTTCAGTTTTAATTAATTATTTGTATTGCTTGTTAAAATTGAGATTAAATTAAATTAAAATGAAAGAATGTTTGACACAAAGGCTTTCATAGGATGTCCTCATTTTTTTCCACATGACCTTATATTTTAGCATTGTGCAATACATCAGCCTCTGTAATACTGATATTGCAAACATCGTAATATGCAAATAAGCCTCTAACCAATCTCTACGCTTCTTAGAAAGTCCTTTAAAGAGGCGGAGTCAAACCGTTTTGGTTTGGATTTGGGTGAAACCTTCAGAGCTAAAGTTGTAAGCTAAAGAACCCCAGATTGGGCTCCAAACATGATGTTTTGGCTTATCACGTACATGTGGGGTCTGTATAAAACTATACATTTGAACTGTTTTCTTACATAACGGATGTGTGGGAAATGTCTGTGTTTTTAAACCATACAGGGCAAACGGTCACATTGGAGTCTTTGTGGAGTATTTGTGTGTCTGCAGCTCCAGCACAATCCCTAAAGCCTTGGCTTCATCTCTTCAGACAGCCCTGTGTGTGGTAAGGCAACAAAGCACTTCCCTGGTCTCTATTCACAGACTTTAGACTTGTGTGCAAAGGAAGCAACCCCTCAGCCCCCACAGGCTTGCAAGGTTATTCATGTCTTCATCCATCACAATGTGTGTGAACAGTTCTTTCTGTTCTCTGCTCTAGGGCTATGGTTTTTACACACCTCTGCTACAGCAGCACCTATTTCACACTCATGTCATGGCTACCAACGTTCTTCAAAGACACGTATCCCCATGCAAAGGTAACACAATCTTTAGAACAGCCTTGTACCTGTGTCAGAGAACCTGTAGTGAGGAGAGCTCTGACTTGACGACTTCTTTCTGGTTTGTCAAGTGCGAGAGGGCATGAGTCAAATATAAACATTGCTTGTGCAAAATATTTGTGACTAAATGTTTTAATGTAAGCAAACACACTTGCTTATTTGGAAAAAATTAATTAAACAAATTAAATATTTTCGACATTTCCAAAAGCCGTTCATCTCCAATTACAGGACTTTTTTTTACAGTGACGTGTTCATTTATGGCAACAATTAGTATCATTAACACAACAAGCACCTTGACTCGTCAGCCAATCAACACTCAGCAGCCAGAATTCTAATTGCACAGACTTTGTTGTAAAATGAAAATTAGCTTCTTTTGTGCAGTACTCGCTTCTCTTTTACAAAGTTAAATTCTAGAAATAAAATCTCAAGCATTTTAGCCATGTAACCCAATTTACTCATTGGCGCCCTCTACTGTCTCCCAGTCATTTTTTTTTTTTTTTTCCCCCAGTCATTTTTTGATATAATAGGAGGAATAGGACATGGCCTAGCTCCTCATTAACTGTCTTTGAATCTGATTTGTGTTTACTGCCCTGTTTGCACCAGTCCCAGTATTTCAAGGAGTTGTGCCACTTGGGGGTTAATATAAGTATTAAGTGTTATGGTAGCATTTTTTCAACAAACCAGCACACTTCAACATGACTTCGGCTCTGCTGACAGTACCAGCGATCATGCAGACAGTACCCGTGGCAGAAAATCTCTATCTGTACCACGCCCGAGTAAGCATTTTACTGCAGTAGTTGAGCGCTAACAGAACAGTCATTTTGCATTCATCCATGCTCGGATGGCATGCTGTCCTACTTGTTCACCTGAGTGCTTTGGCACTTTATATGATGGTGCTTATGATCTGTAGTGAAGCCAGAGGCCTGCTCCCTATGTAGAGCACAATGTAGGTCATGAAATTACGGTTTCTCCACACAGCCAGCAAACCCTCCATATAATGTCATACACACCAATGCTGTTATCACAGCACATCCCTACCAAACATGGACTCTGAGCATTTTGCACTTCTTTTTCAAATGTTCGTCTCTGGTGTCAACGGTACTGTATATTCCCAAATGCTGCCATGTTTGTTGACAAAAGTGCTGCCACTCGTCTCCACTGGAACTTCAGTATATGGTCCCAATATAATGTACCAATCACATTTTGTGTCCTCCAGTCCCATTGAATCCCATTGCATTTATTATACACAGATCTACCACAACATTAACGCCAGATGACCCCGTTCTATCAGAGCAGCATTAACATTATATACACCTCTGGAATCAGACCACACAGGCTATCCTTCACTTCCTAGATGCATCAGTGAGTCTTGGGTGCCCATGATTCACAGTTCAACTGGAACACTTCACAAGACTTGCTGTTCTGGAGATGCCCCATCAGAATAAAGCCTTCAGGTCCTTATGCTTTTACTTCCAGCACATTAACTTTAAGAACTGTTCACTGCCTAATCCTTATGACGGGTGTCAGTGAAATGAAATAACTAGGATCAATGTTATTCACTTTAATTGGCAGTGGTGTTAAAGGTGCAAGACTCCACAGCTTCTTGATCTATTTATTCTATGATGACTTTTGTGGAAAACTGTAGCCTAATTGTTGGGAACTTGTGATCAGAATGTTGCAGGTTCAGATCCCACCACTGAGGAATCCTTGAGCAAGGAACCGTCCCTCTACACTGCTCCACAGTTTCCCACTGCTCCACATGTGGAGGGGTTGAATTCAGATGATGTTCACAATCTTGTTAAGAGCATTTCCCTCTCGCCATTCTGTCATGAACGTTTTTCACCCCCTAAGCAGACAGGAAAAAGAAAAAATCCCAAAACTAAGCTTTAGTGAAGTAGGAAAGAGCTCCACACACACACACACACGTTACCCTTTCCTTCTCAGACATCAATTTACATGATTTACAGATGCACAGCTGCTCCTTTACGACCTATGTAATGGTTTCTGCATAAAGCACTTTTTTATAGTGATCTGCATGACCAGTGCATGTTCATGACTGACTGTTTGTCATTATATCTTAAAGTCCGTCTCCCCAAGCTAATCTGATCAAATGGTGCCATGTTTTTGAAAAGCTCTGCATGCGTGGCTGAGGGCAGGGATGCGGATCAGATTGCGACAATCTCTAGAGCGCAGCCTGAGGAACCTCCCTGTGAAGTGATTTCTTCTTTTAACTTCATCTAACCTGTTAGGCCACTGTCACTAAAACCTGATTTTAAAATAAGTTTGCCATAGTAAACCTAAAAATTAAGCCAAGATTATTTATTTATCCATCTACCTATTTATTTATTTATTTATTTATTTATTTATTTACATCACACAGTGCAAAACCACACTGCTGTTCAGAATTATTCCACTATTCTCTAAAAAATCTTTGTTTTACATATTTTTCTTTGTAAATACTCTGTTGTTCATATTTGTACTATTTATACTTGGTCCTGATCATGTTTTTGTTTTTTTTTGTTGCCCCCAAGTCCAATCGAAGTCATTTATTATCATCAGAGTATCTTATACAGAGTCCCGATCCAATATTTGTATTTTCCCAGATAAGTGTCACAGCGCCCTCTTCAGGTCCATTTAAAGTTATTAAAATCCAATGTATCTGCTCCACAACTGAGAACTGAATTCTCAAATTGTTGCACAAAATAACGAACCTATTTCCTGAGTCCCCAGCATTGTCTGATTTACACACACTACTGTATGAGATCAGACGGTCTGATGCACTTCAGTACCACAAGTTTGAAATTAAACGAGGGGTTAATCCAGTGAGCAGTGAGGCTTAGTATCCACACTGGGTGAGCATCAGACTTCAAATGTCTGTGGAAAATCTAATCACAGTCGCATCTGATAAAATAGCTTGTAGGTTATCATTTTTTATTTTGCAATATTAAGGAGATCTCTGTTTCAAAGTGTCCTACAGTGTGTGTAGCTTCAGTGCAGCGAGTTACCTGAGAGAACCGGGTGTATTCCGTCGAGTGTTTATTTTTTTAGGTGTCGTATCAGATTATGTTTGTATTGTAGTATTAAATACAGCTGAGTTTCTACCGCCTCACAAAATAAGTGACCACTGAACTGCTTTCACTTTCCAGTTTAATATATTTCCACAATGATGACATTAAATCACTCGTTGCCACAAAGCTCTATTTTTACAGCATCTTTGTGATGACTGACCTAAATTAAAGAATTGGGATCATATAGTATATATCTGGTAATGTGTGCTTTAGAAATACATTTAAATATTTTTAAGTTTTTAGATTTTTAAAAATAGATTTTTACATCTTATTTTAATTCTGTCGGTATACACCTGTAGTTTTTGTTCTTTAATTGTATCTATACAGTGACAATAAAGCTATATTCTCTATAGAGGTCATTCAATGTGCTTTACAGGAAAAGTCATACAACTAGGCAAATACACTTATTATAAAAGTGGGATTTTTAAATACATTAAAACAGAATACACAATACAAGAAAAGTATGACTGAGTCTGAATCTGGACTGTACATTAATTAATTGAAACTTAATTAAAGGATCTGAAGTTACACAATTTTCTGTAAAAGATTTTCTAAATATAATCCTGGATTTTGCTTTAAAACAGTTTGGCCTCTTCTCTGCTTAATACTCTGTACTATGCAAACACTGTCTTGTGTGGGCGTCCAGGGCTGGGTGTTTAATGTGATTCCTTGGTTCGTGGCCATGCCTTCATCCTTGTTTGGTGGTACAATATCAGATCATCTCATCAGAGAAGGTAAACATTTCAAATCCTTTCATATCTTCTGTAAAGCAAAGCAAAAAATATGACAAAATTACAGTTTCTCTCCTCTAGGATGGGTTTCATTAGCTGTGTTGTCTTTTTACATATTGAGCAGCAATACTGTGACATTTTCAGTCAACTTTCCCAACTGCATTTAAAACTTTTAGCTCAAAATTTACATTTAAATTTACATTAATGTAAAGGAAATTTGTTATTTAGCCATAGCATTTGCTACACAGTTAAATAATTTGGGGTTGCATTTCTTTATGATGTATTTTCATGTCTTTTTTTTATCAAAGGGTTTGAAACCGTGACTGTCAGGAAATGCATGCAGGTAAGATGGACATTCTCACTCCTATTGGTGAAAAGGAAAACGACCTCCTGTTACATGAAAATGCAAAACCCATTCAGTGATGTCTTCTCGTGTAAACAAATGAGATAATGGCACACATTTTAACATCAAACAGACGAGATAATGATGCATATTCTAACATCAAACAAAGGAGACAATGGAGCTCATTCTAATATCAAGAGATAATGGAGAACATTCTGACATCAAACAAAGGAGACAATGTTGCACATTATGACATCAAACAAAGGAGATGATGCTGCACATTCTGACCTCAGGCAAAGGAGATAATGAACATTCTGACATCATATTAGATGATGCACATTCTAATATCAAACAAATGAGATAATGGAGAACAGTAACATCAAACAGAAAAGATAATGGCACACATTCTGACCTCAAACAAAAAGGAGAATGAAGCACATTCTGACAACAAAAGAAAGAGATAATGGTACATGACAATGTGTGCAAGTAAAATAACATTCTCACTCCTGTTCTATCTACACAAGCACCATGGAAAAAGAAAACAATGTCCTGCTGCATGAAAATGCAAAACCCATTCTGTGATATCTCCTTATGTAAACAAATTAGATAATGGAGCACATTCTGACATTAAACAAATGAGATAATGACATTTGGAGATACAAAGGAAATAATGATGAATATTCTGACATCAAACGAATGAAATAATGGAGAATATTCTGACATCAAACGAATGAAATAATGGAGAATATTCTGACATCAAACGAATGAAATAATGGGGAATATTCTGACATCAAAGGAGATAATGGTGAACATTCTGACCTCAAACAAAGGACACAATGACACTTTCTAACATCAAACAATGGAGACAATGGAGCATATTCTGACATCATCGGAGATAAAGATGAACATTCTGGCATCAAACAAAGGCGATAATGATGAACATTCTGACGTCAAAGAAGATGATGATGCACATTCTAACATCAAACAAAGGAGACAATGGAGCATATTCTGACATCAAAGGAGATAATGATTCACATTGTAAAATTATAGTAGATAATAATGCACATTCTGACATCAAACAAAAGGGAGTTTGGAGCTGAACAGACTGTGGAACATTTCAGTGGGTGATCTGTAAACAAGCACATTCGGAGTGTGCGTGGTGTGAAATGGTTAATTGTACAGAAACTTCTGGACTCTGATCTCTTCACAGTGGAGTTGATTGGAACCAGACATCACTAACACAAATCGACCCATTTTATTGACTCTCCACCCTACTGATGCTCTTCTGAGGTCATTTGTGTGATTATATAGAATATTTTTGATGGTAAATGTACCTCTCTGTCATAAAATTGATTAGAAAATATGTGATATGAACATTTCATGCAATAACTTTGTGAGGAAGCTTTCAGAACAAGATGTCTGGTTCTATTAAAGCTTACATTTACATTGCTTGGCAGATCCTCATATCCAGGACAATGTAAATAGTCTACAGGGGAAACCTGTCCCTCACACCAGTAATCCTAGACTTCAGTTAGAAGCTGCTGCTTCACCAAGATCCTACAAGAGCTGAAGCTTATCCTCACACCAGTAAACCTAGACTTCAGTTAAGAACTGCTGTGCAGAGCTGAAGCTAGTCCTCACATAGAAAAGACAAGTTTTTATGTTAGTTCTTAGAAAGTTTCTATGGGACATGAAGTTGTTGTTCTAAGTTCTCTTTTAAGAGGTGGTTCTTTAGTTGTTGTTTGAAGACAGTGAGGTTCTCTGCAGTTCTTTTACTTTAGGGCCCAGAACTGAGAAGTCTTGATGATTGTCTTTGATTTTTGAGAACCGGGGTTCAGACAAGCTGAGCATGATGCTCTAAGAGGGTGAGTTGTGACATGTGGTTTGATCATTGATAGGTCAGTAGATTCTGGACCAATTTTGTAGGAGAGCTTGTGTTTTAAATCTGATGCAGGATCCAAGTAAAGGGTTCAGAGCAGTGGAGTAGAGTGTCAGAACTTTGGTGTTGAAGAACAGACTTGCTTCTGTATTCTGCATCTGCTGTAGAGGTCTTGGGGCCTTCAGAGGATTCCTTATCGTCATTGTGAATAGTTCTTACTCCTTATGTTCTATAGGAGGACACGTTTCACATCATGATTTCCCTTAAACATTTAATTATTAAGAAATCTGGGGTAAAACAGTGGAATTTTCTCTTGACTATACTTAATTCTTGAATATGAATTAAGTATACATTTCTTTTACATTTCTGCTCATTGACCTTTTCCTTTTGTCCAGTTCTGCTCTATGGGACTTGCCAGTGTGTTTACCCTTCTCCTGTGTAAGACAGCGGCCTTCTTCGAGGCTGTGGTCTTCGTCTCAGGTGCCATAGGCCTCTCTACCTTCCATAACAGGTCAGCAGGAAACCATACCATGTCTTTAAATCTATGTTTGCTTTTAATATAATTTACTCTTTCTGCGATACTTAAAAAAAAACCTTTTAATCAATATTATCTAATTCTACTGCATTTAAACTGAGTTTGATTTTGTTTGGAAACTGTGAATTTCCCTCTGGGATAAAGTGTCTCTGTCTGTCTGTCTGTCTGTCTGTCTGTCTGTCTGCCTGTCTGTCGGTCTGTCGGTCTGTCTGTGTATTAGGCGTGGGCCAAAATATTGATATGGCGATATATCGTCATCCTTGCTCACACAGTACGATAATCAATACGATGACTGCAATATTACAATTTTAATTAACAAACAATCGAGCACCAATTTGACTTGCCAGTGTTGCCACTTCATGTCTCCTCTGGGTGGCGCTGCAGGACACAGGGAAAATCATCAACAGAGAGACACATTGAAAACTGGGCTGAAAGACGCCCAATCACATAATTTGTTTCTGCATAGAGAGAGTTAAAGTAGAAACTGTACCGGAGGACCCGCCTTCCAAACCCACATCATCGATGTGATTGGTGGAGACATGGTGACTCTTGACTCTTTTCGTGGGAACAATGCATTGTGGACTATAGTGTCTTGTGCTGCAAAACCGATTATCACAAAATCGATGTATTGCGATATTTGGCCACATATTGCGTATCATATTGTGAGAGACCCTGTGATTCCCACCCCTAATCTGTATGTCTATCTGTTTCTGTCTGCCTGCCTCTATCAATCTATCTAGCTATGTATCTATTGATCTATCTGTCTCTCTCTCTATCTAGCTAGCTATCATATTGTACATTAGGGCTGGGCGACATATAAGTGATACTCGATGGATCTCTCTGCTTGTTCCATGTGTGATGTATATCGTGACCATAGAGTATAAATCCTAACATTATTGTTAAACAGCTTCTGCCTCGTTAAAACAGCTTGCTCCCCCACCATCCAGAGAAACTCTATCTCCCACTCATTTTACACTTGACTAACAGCAGAGAGAAGCAAACCTGCAAAGATCAGTGAAAGCCCATGCAATTTCAGAGACATTAATTGGAGATGGAGGCGGACGAATTGGTTCCATAGAAAAAACAGCACTGGTTCTGTTATTTGGCAGTGGTTTGGATATCGCAAGGACGATGTTGAACAAAACCGTTCTCTGCAAAGTTTGCCACAAGTCCATCGCCACAAAAGGTAGCAGAACCACAAAATCACCTGAAAATCCATCCACTGATTGCTTGTCACAAGTATAAAGTTGCAATTTTCTAATTTAAATGAAGAGTTTGCTATGTTACACTTCAGTTTAAAATAAAGAGTTTGTTGTATTATACTTCGGTTTAAAATAGTCTTTGTTATGTTAAAAACTGGTTTAAAATTTAGAGTTCTGTCTTAAACTTTAGTTTAAAATAAAGTTTGCGATATTATACTTTGGTTTAAAATAAAAGCATTTACTTTGTTCAACTTTGGCTAAATTCATTATATTGCTGTTATTTTATGCAATACAGGGCCGAATTTATCATTTATATAGTGATTTAGAGGAAATTTCAAGGTATTGAGATGTATATTGTGTATCGTGATATAACTTAAAAGTATTGAGATTATTTTTATGCCATATCGCCCAGCCCTACTATACATACAATTAAATTCACCTGTACAGACCTCCTCTGTGTATTATACATCATTATCAGTAGTTGATGTAATGGAAGTGTTTGGGGTATATTTTCTAGAATTTTTTTCTATACTATACAGTATACAGATTAAATATATTAATTTTTTTTTTTCATTTATTTCTGGATATTTTTTTTCTTTCTTGCCATTTCAAGTGCATTATATTCCCACCTCAGAGAACCATGTGAGTGTGTATGTAGGTTAATGGTAGAAATGACTGTTAGTAACTGAATGCCTGTATCCATCTAGTGGTGTGGCTGTGAATGTGCATGATTTAGCCCCATCGTGTGCTGGAGCACTCTACGGTCAGTCTCCCTTTATTCCGTTTACTGTGTGTGAAAGTGAAGTGACTACTGTCAAACCTCGTTAGCTCGCCTTTTTGGTCTTGGGGTTGGCAAAAGTGGCCAGTTGGTGAGATGCGGGGTTGGCAAGCTATCATAACAAGGTAAATAACATGGACGGAAATCTGTCCTGCAGCCTTTTTATGGTGAGAGGAAGGTTTGGAGAGATAATGGGGTTTGACTGTATTTGTGATTGTCTTTCATCGCCTCCTTTCATTAACACTCACAACTTGGTACTTGGATCTAGTCCGGGGTGCCCAAAGTTGGTCCTGGAGTGCTGGTGTCCAGAAGTTTAGTTGCCTCCCTTATCAAACACACTCATGACACTTTTAACAGGGGAGTTTAACCAGGTTTGGGTTGTTCAGGGAAGTCACCAGCCTCCAGGACCAGAGCTGGACACCTCGAGACTTTTAAGATTGTATGATCTTGGAAAGTTTTAAATTGACTTTCTCATCTTGCTGTTCCCAGGTATAATGAACATGTGTGCTGCTTTCACAGGTAAGTGAACAACGCACATCCCTATTACTTTATGGATAAGGTAATAGTCCACAGCATGGCTTAAGTCCATGAGCCAAAACACTATGACCACTTACCTTATAGTGAGCTGGTGGCTTTCTGCACATTGCCAGAATCACCAAAACATGGACACAGCAAGGCCTCTGATGTTGAACTGTGGAATCTGGCACCAACATCTCAGTAGATCTTATCCTATGAAACGTGAGGCAATGCTGCCGTGGATTAGACTCGCTCTAGCACATCGCACAGATGCTCTATTGTATTGACACCAGCTGATTTTAGAGTCAACACTTGGAACTCTTGGTCATATTCCTTTAAACCATCTGCAATGCAATGTGGCAGGAAGCATTATCATCATGAAAGAAGCCATTGAGGAATACCTCTGCCATGAAGAGGTGTGTCTTGCCCACAATAGGGGTCGGTATTACCACATTGGTGATTATACCGTACTGTGCAAAAGTCTTAGTCCCCTGAGAAATGTACAGTTGTGTTCATAAGTTAACATACCCTGACAGGATTTATTGCTTATAATTTTCTTTGAAGCAACAGTACCTGCGGATGCAAGGTCTGCCCGAGTGGTTCTTGGCTCTTTGAGAACTCTATTGATTATTCTTTGGACTCCTCAGACAGGAAACTTACGTGGAGCACCTGATTGTGGCCTCTTTATGGTGAACTGATGATCTTTTAATTTTCCGGATAATGGCCCCCACAGTGCTCACAGGAACATTCGGTATTCTGGAAATGCGCTTATAACCATTCCCATCAGTATGCTTTTCAACAATAAGATTACGAAAATCTCGGGAGAGATCTTTGCTTTTACCCATCATGAAGTCTTTCCTGTGTGCCTCCTGGATAATGAGAAGCCTTTATAGGCCATCAGTTAGGACTAAAGCAGCTGATATCAATTAGTACTGATAGGGGGCAGGGTTTCTCTCTCAATACTGACAGATTTCGGGGGTGATATCCTGTCTTTCTATGCCATTTTGCACCTTGTTATCTTCATGTGTTACTCATACTTATTCCTTGTGTCTTTTCACTTTATTACACATACCTCAATTTATGGACTTGTTTAGATGTCTTTGCATGAATTAAATACTTGAGTTGATATTGACACGTGGTGCAAATTCTTTCAATATCCCACTTAGAAATACCCTCACTGATATAAAAATGCTGACGTGTCAAATACTTATTCTCCCCGCTGTATTTAGGAGTAGTTTAGAGGTAGTAAGTGTTTATATTTTATAACTTGCTCTTTCCTTTATCTGTGAGTGGCTGTAGTGTTTTGGCTCATAGTTGTAGGTGTCAAATTAATTTATACTTGTCTGTCCAACTGCCTGAACAAATACAATTATAAAATGCATTTTGTTCTTGATGAAGGGCAATATTACCTGTGATTTCAATCAGTGGGAGGATTCTTCTCACATTTTGGAGATAATGAGGCTTCTTGAGACTGAAATGCATGTGTTTTCTGTTTCTTTCTTTACGAACGTGTGATCTCCACAGGTCTTTTAATGGTGTACATCACTGGTTACCTGATTGAGGTCACTGGATCTTGGACATCCATGTTCACTCTCCTGTCTTTGGTGAATTTAGTCGGGATAAGTATGTTTATTGTATTTGGTGAAGCAAAGCGTGTGGACCAAGTAGAGCAGTCCCAAGTGACTGAGATCTAATTTCAGTATTGTCAATTCAGTCCCAGGCGTCTACAGTGCCTTACACAGTACAGACATTTATCATCCAGCTGTTTACCACTGGGCTTCAGGGTCTGGCAACCAACTAAAAAGTTGTGCCAATAACGTTGACATTCCGCATATTTCATTGCTTAATGAAGTGTTATTGTTTGTTTAATGTATTGTGAATTTTCTTGTATTTGAATTTCAATTTATTTTTAGCTAATAATATCTAATATTATGTAACATGTTTTAAATTAATATTTTAAGTGGCTTAATAATCAACAAAGATTAAAGATGTTTACCAAAAAAAGGGTGGTGGCAGTAGTGTGCTCTGCTACTGTTCCATTTTTTCACACACAGAATCTCACAAGTTAGTACAGCCTTCAAATATTTGTAAATATTTTGTTCTATCTTTTTCTTGGGACATCACTGAAGATATGATGCAATGTAAAGTAGTCACAATGTAAAGTGTACAGCTTGTATAACATTGTTAATTTGCTGTCCCTTCAAAATATCTCAACACAGTCATTAATGTCTGCTGGTATGCCAATGAAGCATGTACTGCATGCAGAATGAGGCTTGTCATTGTCTTAATGAACTTACTATACACTTCCTGGAAAAAGACATCAGGAGAACCCAAAGTTGGTCCTGGTGGGCCGGTGTCCAGAACCGTTTGGTATAGGGGTATCAATATGATACAATATGATACGTGATACGTGGCCCATGATAATGCTAATATCGCGATTCTGCCAAAAATCAATACATCACATGACAATGACCTAGTGATGCATCACAGAAACATGGGATGCATTATTAATAAGTAACATATATTTGCTTAGCGACCGTGGTCAGAGGTGCAGGGAAACTGCTACTTTAGCTTTAAAGCTTCACTTCTGTTCTTTTTTGTCACTTGGCAAGTTGCGCTAGCATCATGCTAACAACTCAACTACAATTCCCAGAAATCAGCACTTTCCACCTGTTTTCCAGCATCAGACTCTACATAGTCCACGATGCATTACTGCCCATGAAACACGCCTTACGCTACAGCCAGCTAGTTTTAACCATGTGTATACCAGACGGGTTATGGATTGATACACTTCTCCTCTGATCAGCAAACGCTAGGTATTGGCAGGGAGGCTCAATTTTGCACACTTGGATTACTGGGTGTTTCCCCTATTTCAAAGAAGCTCTCCAGCAATGTGTGTTTACTCACATTGATGGTTCCCTTGTAGTGTCATCCATCGCTATTAAACAAGTGCAGGTAAGACACAAAATAATTCACACTCTGTTCCATCAATGTTCTAAAAGCCAAAGTCAGACTTTAGATTTAAATGTGGCTGGGGCATCTCTCAGCTGAGCTTTCTCTGCTATCTACGTTTTGGGAAGTTCTTCAGCTTCTACCCAAGTCTCCTGCACTCAGTCGAGCAGCGCCACCCAGAGGAGAGAAGTAGCGATGCTGGTGAGTTAAATTGGCAGCTGTTTATTAATTTAAATATCGATATTGCTTTTGGTGTATTGATTATCGTATTGTGTGAGCAAGGACAACAATATATTACTATATCGATATTTTGTCACACCCCTAATTTGGTAGCTCCTCTCCTCACTCACTCACTAATAATGAACAGTTGAATTGTGAGCCAGGTGTACTTGATGAGGGGAAATCACCAAACTGCTGGACACATTTGTCTTTGGCATTGGGATCTTGTACATTTTTAAAGAACACAAGCTGAAACATGGTTTTATCTGACCACAGCACGTTTTCATTGTCTTTACAGTATACAATATAATGACACACACATGGTGTTGCAGCAAACAGTGTTCCTTCCAAGCCTTTGTTTCCTGAATCTTTCCACAATGTTATATATTGTAGATGATAAATGGCTAAAGTCTATATCCTGTGTTGCAAACTGACTGTCAATTTGATCATGAAGGCAAGTTTATTTATATCGCATTATCATAAAGGGATCATTTAATGTGCTTTACAAGGATAATTAGCATAACAGGAAGTTTCTGTGCATGTTTTCAGCATATAATTAAAATTTTGATTATATTTACAAAGTACAGTAAAGCTGGTCAGTGAAAATCTGCTTCTGTGAATGAAATCAAGGTTGAAAAGAATTGATAAATGTTTGTTTTCATAGCATTTTACCAAATGTTGCTTTGTACATTTCAACCAATTAATAATGCAGAAATGTTTTAATGAATTAATTAAATGGATTCTCCTTTCCATCAACTTTTACATAAACAGAATAGCCTACCGCTTCAGACGAGAAAAAAGACCCAATAGAGGACAATTTTACATCTGAACGAAATTTATTTACAAAATTCATGGAAGAAACATGTAGGTGGACTGTGGGAGGTTTAAATCTGCATGACATAGCCAGGTGGATACAGAAAAAGGAGACCGATAAAGCCTCCTCCACTAAAGCTCCTATTGTTGGTGCCAGCTCAACTGCAATATAATGTAGCCTGTACTGTAACCTCTTCTGATCACAGCACACTTCAGTCAAAAGTTTATTAGAAAATAAGACATTATTTTAGGTCGCTCTGTGTAAGGAGCTGCTACACTAAGACGGTTGGGAGCATTTTCAGGATATGTATTCATAACTCATGTGCTTGTGTGAGATGTCAATGTAAAAGCTAAATTTACTGTAGTTGTCCAAAAACCTTGGGTGATTGAAGATTTGTACTTTATTTATGTATTATGTGAAGGATAATGTATTGTGAGATGGTCATTATGGGAAAATAAATTCCGACCGGGCGAAGAAGACCCAAATGCAAAGTGTCATTATCCCATTATCCTGCTTATTATATGGATATGCCTCAAAACAAGAAAATAAACATTTTCAAAGTATTTATATTAATCAGTTTTATTGCATCTTACTGTCCTTTATTTAAACATTTATAGATTTGTGGCTTAAAAATAATTTTTAAAAAATAGTTATTCAGAATGTTCTGGTCTCTCAGCAAATATTTTGTTTATGTGGTAACTTAAAAAATAAAATTAAACATGCAACAACCTTTAGTGGTTTTCTTGCTTTTATATGCATTTAAAAAAGAACATAAAGCCATGTTACAGTTCACTTGTGCTAATCAGGTTGCACATGCTAACAAACAGCATGCTACAGATGACAAAGCTACATGTTTGCTAATTGTGCTAATGGCGTAGTGAAAAACTGCAAATCTGAAACACAAAACCCCAAAAATCTATTTGAGTCTCCATGTATTTATTAATGTTTTCAATTGTAAAGATTCTCTATAAAGTGAAACTGCCCATTGACACACACAGTTTGAGATGAATGAAGATGCTGCTTGATGCCTGAGACATTGTTCTACCACAGTTTGAATAAGATGTTTGGCCTAAAACTAGAACGATTCATGGTGGAGGGAAATATGCCAGAAGTTGTGAGGCGAAAGTGATTTAGTTCAGATTCACACATGGAGCTACACTGAGGATGCAGAATCAATAAAATGGCTCAATTTTAGTTGACATCTTGTTCCAATAACCAACACTGTAAAGAAATTTACTGTTTTACATCAAACCCATGCAGATTTTTCAGTAAACTACAGTTGAGGCCAAAAGTTTTGAGAATGACACATGTTGGTTTTCACAAAGTTTGCTGCCTGGACATGTACTGGCTTAAGCAGGTGGACACATCTGGCACTGCAGGATTTGAGTCCCTGGCGGCGTAGTGTGTTACTGATAGTAGCCTTTGTTACTTTGGTCCCAGCTC
>JBBIGC010000018.1:11352246-11362284 GCA_037576955.1 Lepidarchus adonis
TATATATAACACATTGATAACTGGTTTTAATAAAAATGATAATTTAATTGATTTGTAAATGTTACTTGGAAATTTAGTAATTTAGTGGATAAAGCTAAAGCAGGGGTGGGCAATTCCGGTCCTGGAGCACAATTTTACCTCCAGAAACACACTCACTAAACCTGACAATTAACAGGTGAATTAAGCCAGGTGAGTTTCAGCAGTGAAACTACCACGCTGTGCGGGACAACAGCACTTCAGGACTGGAGTTGACCTGTGAACAATAAAAGTAATGGACAAATGAATGACGAAATATTTTGCTGGGCCATATAGAGCTCCTCCTTAATTAAAATAGTTTAAATTAGGAAAACTAGCTCTTCAATCAAAAGAGGAAATTAGAAATCTGGGTGTAATCTTTGACTCCACTTTAAGTTTCAAGTCACATATATGTAAAATAATTAAAACATCTTCCATCTAAGAAATATATGTAGAGTCAGAACCTTAAACAGCAGGGTGATGAAAGACACTCCATGCGTTTGTTTTTTCACATCTTGACTACTGTAATGCTCCGTCACTGGTTTACCATCAACACCATCAAACACCATCAACACCAACACTATCTACCACCATCAAACACCACCAACACAAAAAACACAATAAAACACCATCCACATCAAACACTCCCAACACCAAAAACACCATCACACTTCACCAACACCATCAAACACCAAAAAAACACCAACAGGCTACAGATTGTTCAGAACACTGCAGCCAGAGCACTTATGCACGAAAAAAGAGAAGATGTAACTCCTGTTTTAGGTTGGATTCTTCTCATTCAGAATAGATTTAAAATCCTCCTACTGGTTTATAAAGCTCTTAATGGTTTAGCGCCTGCACACATAGACTGGTGGAATTCAGTAAATGCTGCTTTACTAAAGATTCTAAAATTAACCAAAAAAAGTCCTAAAAGTCTGGATTACAATTCTGATTAATATCCGCCAGCAACAACAGTAAATAGTTTTACAAACGGTAAAAAACTTTTTTATTTAATAAAGCATTTCACTAATACATTTGTTACAAAACACATCACTAACCACTATACATACATAAATCTTACCATCTCATGTTTATCTTGTTTATTTGAATGACCTGTAAATGCTCTTTTTCTGTTTTCACTATTTGTTATTCCTGCACTTTGTATTTTTTCTGTTTTTTTTTTATCTGTATAACAAATTATATAAACTATGTATATTGTAAAACACTTTGAGCTGCATCCTGATGTATGAAAAGTGCTCTATAAATAAAGCTTATTATTATTAAGCTTATTATTATCTCCATGATGGTATGAACAAGGTTAGAGGCTGTTTTTGAAAATGACCCATTTGATGCATAAGAAAAGACAGTAGTAATATATTTTGAGACGTATAAAGCAGCAGTGCATGATTTGTGACATATGTAACTAGTTTTTTTCACTGAGTATTTGAATGTTTTTTGATAGTTTCTCATGTAATGCCCATCTGCACTCTGTCTCCCTCTGCAGGCACTGTTTGTGTTCTGCGGGCTGGCTACAGGCTGCTATTTCTGCTGCTGTCTGTGCTGCTGCTGTAACTGCTGCTGCGGGAAATGTAAACCACGGCCACCTGAGGGACAGGAGCAGGAGTTCTATGTCTCTCCTGAAGACTTAGAGGCTCAACTGCAGTCTGATGAGAGAGGTTAGCTTTCTGTCTTGCATTGTGATACTCTATTGTATTGATCATTGTTGCACTGAGTGGTGATTTAACTGCACAGATATTGACATTTCATCATTTGTTCTAATCTTTTATCATAATATCCAACAACGTATTTGCTTATTGGCAACTATATTGGTTAAAAATTAAGCAAAAAATATAAAAATATTACTGTAGTGTCTCCACTCCACGTTTGCCTATATGCTTCAGCATTAATGATTGTGAAACACAAACCAGGACGGCATTGTTCAGTTATGGCATACGTTTTCAGGAAACAATGTACATAACATTGCCTTCCTATTGTCTTAATACAGTAAGGCATTGAAATCCAGTCACATTGGTATTTCCCCCCACATTGCCCTGCTAAATGTGTGATTTAAAATATTGTCTTAACAGGAATTCTTAACGCTGAGAAACTTAATTTCTAAATTCAGTTTTTACGGATCAATACCAGAGATCATTCCCAGTTTGTAAGTCTTTCCTTGAGAAGACCATATAAATCGGCTGCTGCTGCTGTTGGTGGGTGGACGACACTAACGTATGATGGACCAATCACTGATGCATCCTCGTTCTGCTTGGTGTCTGGACTATCAATCATCACAGGAAACCCCGCTGTTTGACTGACAGCTGGTTGGTTGGTCCTGTCCACTCTCCATCTCCGCTAGTATGACCAGTCGCATGTTACATTTTAATTTCGGCCTGACGACTTTTACAGTATTATTGGCAGCTTTGATTTAGAGTTTGATTTAGTTTGTGAATTATACCCAAAATGTCTGGTAAAGGAAAGTTTTATTCTCTGACTGGTGAGCAAAAAAGGGAAATTAGCATCTATCACGGCAATAACTTGTCAAAGACGCTGTAGGATGTCACTGTTTGGGGTTTTTTTACAGCTCAATTTCATCAGCCCGTTAATCAGAATACAGTTGGTGCACATAATTCTGCATCATAAATCTTTTTCTTTGAGCTTTATAATTATTTTTAAATTTAAACGCTTTCATTTTATTTTTGAAATCTGTCAAAGAAACCGGTTTCAAAGAAACGTCACTAATCCGTTTCATACCCGGACACCCGCCTCTCGCCAAATTTAGAGCCCAAACCAATAGGGGCGAGCTAACAAGGTTTGACTGTATTGTCATTAAAATAAATCCTCTGATATATTCCGTGAATGTAAAAACTGGTCATTCATCGGAAGCAGGTTTTATATTTTTCAAACACATGACAATAGTTGTAAATGATTGAACGTAAACACACCCTCATTCAGTCTGTTCTCAAAGAAATGCATGCACACTTCTATAACACAAAAAATTCATTTTATGAAAATATACCACTTTTAGTACAAATACTACTAATTACACTCTAGTAATAATAATATATAATACATATAATAATAAAGAATTGCAATTAATTTGATGTAATTTTGGGGATGTATACCCCTAGTAAATGTACATTTGCCAAAAGACGATGGCGTATTTCCAGCTAAGACTTTGTGGATCATTGTATGTAGTCAGTTGCAATTATATAACATTATTGGTGCAAAAGTTGTATTTTAAGAATGAGTGTTGGATCTCCAGAAATGTCACTTAAAACATTAGATCAGAAAAAAAATTAATTGGCAGTTTTCTATCACCCCAAATGTTGATCAGCCAAATTGTGTTTATATTTTACCAGTTTAGTTGAGAACTGGAACTATGAGGGTTGTGAACATAGTACAACAACAAAAGACATTACCAGACAAACAAGTTTACATTTTATAGCCCACAGTGAGCTATAGTGCATCTTAAGTCTGTGCCACTGTATTGAAGAGGCGAATGTTGGAGCTCCATGCGTGTCTTTGCTCATCAAGCACATTTGTGGAAAAATCTTTTTCCCAAACCATTTCCTGATGAAAATGGAAACTCGTTTGAGCTTCATAATTCATTTCATGTAATTGTTCAAAGTAAAATGTTGTTGTGATCTTTTATTAAACACCAAACAGAGGCAGGTGGAGGTGAGCCCATTGTCCTGCAGCCCTCAGCCACAGAGACGACTCAGCTAACATCCGATGGCCACCACACCACCTACCGGACCGACACTGGCTTCAACTAACCCCGCCTCCACCACGTGGCCCTTCATCCACCACCCTGCTCCCTCCCCCAGTCTGAGGAACGACCAGAGGAGCAAATCCGTCAAAAAACAAATTAAAAAAAAGGAAAAGCCACAATTTGAGTTAAAGCCAGTGATTGTGGAACAAGAACATCCCCCATGCTTCCCTTTCATCACATCTACCACCATCATTCTTCCAGAGTGGCTTATGTTCACTTCAGTGTAGCTTGGTACAGAAAAATAGCGCTAAAAAGACGTTTGTTCTCCTGTTGTACTCCTCTTTGGCCTTTGACTTCCAGAACTTGCCTTCCCATCACCCTTTCCTCGGCCAGATTTGCCCGCTGTCCTGTAGCATGCACTGTTTCCCCACCATGCGTAATTACGGCTGAACCGTTTTTTAAGAATATGTATATTTATGCACATGTTTTATGTTCCATTCAGAGGTTAATGATAGAAGAATTGAGGTGTGATTTACATTGGACTGCGAGAGTATGAAAAGCCAGGCTTAATGAGGAACTAGGTCACTGATTCTTCTTTTTTTAACTTGTCATTCTTTCTTTCCTCCTGTTGCATCTATTGGAAGAGAGAAAGATGACCGGCAGGATAAATCATAGGCCTTAATTTAGGCTCTGGCTCCCAGTGCCCACCTTGCATTAGTAGTGCCCAACATAGTTCCATCATCCTCGTTTTCTTCAGTCAGTCTTTTCATTTGAGAAGGACAAAAAGTGCAAAATATGCCACCAACATTTCAGAAAATCTATTTTCTTAGTATTTATTTATGCCATCTGGATGTTGAATTTACTGTACATTGTTGATGTGTTGACCAGCTGAAAAGGCTGAGCCAAAATTAGTACACCTCAGTCGATCAGATTGACTGTTTAACGTGCAGTGTGTGGGTGTTGGTATGCGTAATGGACTTTGCCTAAGCCTGAAAGGGCTACTTGGTCCTAGTCTTCATAGCATGTTCTGAGTCTAATTAGCTGTTTGGCTTGGTGACGTCCCTCTTCATGTCATTTTAGGGACTTAATGACACACTCCCATGTTCCTATCTGTCATATCTTAAACCCAAATGTTTATGTAAGAGGGAAAGAAAAATCTGATGTTTTTTATATAGATATACAATATACACACATCGTGTGTATGTACAGTATATGTATATTTTGTGCATTTTTACTTTGTAATTGTTGGCTCATATTTATTATAGTGTTATTGATCTTTGTGATACGTGACTGGTTAACTAGGCTGCCCCCTCCTTGTGGTCACCTGTGAGACCTTTACAGCAAGAGGTGATGTTGATTGTGAGTGAATTTGCCTGTGGTAGTGTGGGAGTTTATTTCAGGGCCTTTTATTGCTGTTTATGCTGAAGTGTAGGTTCAGACAGAAGAGTCCATGCATGTAGGTTGTAAATTAGAACAGAAAACAATGTTTTTCCTCTCAAGTTTACATGTAAACTACAAACCTACTGCTCTCTTTGCAGTATTATTACTTTAGTTTTTTGGGACGATCGCTAATGTTACTAGTAATTTTTTTCTTTGGTGCCGTTTCAGAACAGTACGAGTTGTAGTATCGGGGGATTCGTGAGCTGGTTTAGCACTGACTGTCTTTTACCCCTCACTCATGTAGTTGATGCCGTTCTGACTGAGCAGCTAAATGTTTAACAGATTATGCTCTGAGCCAAGGTGTGACGTTTCTCAATGTTACAATAAGCAGTCATAGCCTAACGCCTTTTATTTTTTAGTGTCATGTTTTTTACGCATTTAGCAGTAGAGTCGGTCCTGAGATTTTTCTAGTGTCATGTTTATGCTCTGTGTCTGGGTCGTTTGGATTTTTACATTTTTACACAGTCGTGTACAATATTTGGGCACAATCAGAGAACACGCATTTGCACATTTAAATGCACAATTACTGTTTAATTGTTGAATATCATATTTTGTGTATGTTACACTCAAATAAATAGAAATTGTGCACTGATGTGAAGAGTATTTCTGCTTTAACTTCAAAAAACAACTAAATGGAATTGGATCGGGGGTGTTCAGACTTTTGCATACGACTGTGGTTTGCAATGGCCATATACATGCATATCTACCTAAACAACTATACTTCAAAGTGCTTTAACATCCTGCAGTTTTCCACACATGGCGGCTGTGCGTTTGTAACTACATTAGACTAAGCTGCTCATCACTCCTAGAACGTTCTCATACATTTTTACATTTCCCAATGTCGCTGTAGCCCACTTTGGGATGTTGTATCTTGTGACTGATTTCGTGCTCATTTTATGCCGGTTGTCGTGTTCGAACCTGAAAACGTAACCACATCACCAGCTGCGGTCGGTGTTTTCTCATTGGAGTTTACAGACTGTATGCCATTCGTGTTCCACACAACCGTGCACACTGAGCTTCACGAGCATCATCCCCTGCATATTCGGTCTCTCAGACACTTCTCCGTATCTCTCTCTTGCTCCCCCCCTTGTTCCCTTTGCTCTTGATGGCTTTTGATGGATGTTTGCCTCTGTGTTCCTCTCTTGTGCGTTTTCTTTTTCCTTCCACACTTAACACTGATGCGCCTCCTATGGCTTCTACATTGAAATGTTGGAAAATGCATCATGTTTTTGTTGAATGCAATGGAGCTACATGACCAGGAAAAAAGTTCCTTCTAGTCTTCAGAAAGAAGAGAAAACGTGTAATTATAGTGAAATGGTAAACTGCATTTTTTGTTTAATTTATTACCTTATTTTGTCATGTTTTTAAAAGTTTTGTCCTTGTTTCAGATGGTATGTTATTTGGATGTGGCTATGAAACTATGCTACTCATAGTTAAATGGTTAAGGTCTCATGTACATACACTGAATAATGAAGTATAATAATAGACCTTTATGTTGTAGCATGGTTATTGTCTGTCTGAAAGGAAAAAAATGAAAACATTTATCTTATTTGCGGGTGTAAAATAAATGTTTATGGACATTTCAGTTTGGTTTGTTCTTTAACTTTGTCTCAGAAATGTAACTCTTTGGATTTTTTTCCCCCAGAGTATTTTTTTTATTGGTGTCAAAGTTTAATTACAAGAACATAAATATTAAATAGTTAAAGGCTAATACTAATTTAAGACATGCAGTCCTGGCTCTATATAAAGTCTAGCTTTAGTTACATGGGAATTCCATCCATTTTTCAAGCACTTGTTCAGTTCAGAGTGGGTTCGATGTGATATAGAGAATCTTACAGACGCGGTGAATTGAATCAGGTCACGTCTATAACACAAATACAGACATTACATTTATTGTCCAAATTCACAAGTGAAGCAACACATCTGAGAGTTCTATAACGGAACAACAGTGGAAAGATTGGACGGGAATAAAATTGAGGGCAAGGGTGAATTATTTTAGTGTTCAAATTTATTTTCACGTACTGGAAACAATGGAACATCATTACCCTCAATGAAATTATTCAACTCAAATATTGGGCATCAACATAAATATTAAAATAAAATAACTTGATTGCTATTTATGTTGATAAACAATCTCTGAGGAGGCTCTGAGTCCCAAGAATGTCTTTGCTGATAGTGATGTTTCATAATTTTTCAATTAAATGTGATTTATTTTATTTAAATTAATCTTTTTCCCTACAAAGGTCATTTCATTTCTCATCAAAAAAGTAAAATAAATGTGATGTGACCATGAGAGTTTACAAGCTCTGTAGCATTACATTTATATTATCAATAACAATTAGAATTTGTTTTTTTCAAATTGCAATTTCAATATAAAAATGATTTATTGTTTGGCCCTAGTGGGAGACCATTTTGCATTCACACTTCATAAACACACACACACACACACACACACACACACATATATATACACACACACACATTTTATATATATATATATATATAAAATGTGTGTGTAGCCACTACCGGAGTTTGGTTCCATTCAACAATGCTGTAAAGAATAATCTAGATTTTACACCAAACCCACTCTTAACCACTACTTGCATTTTCATCCCTTAATTATGAAGAATTTTTGGGAAAATCACTGGATTTCACCTTCAGCTTGCCAGCCGGACCTCTTTCCCAGAGCTTTGAGTAGATGTTTGTTAAACCTCGCCTTCTGCGACTTCCTCTCCGCTCTGGAAGTCTCCATCAGCTCCCTCAGCATGTGGAAGGTCAGATCCAGCGATGTCGGCTTGTTTCCCGGGATCCTCTTGCTTCTCTGCACGTGGGTTTCTGTGGGGTTCGCGCGTGCGCCCGACGCCGAGGGATCCGCGGTGTCCGCCAGAGCTGTGTTGTGGCGGTAACCTTCCGCGGTGCGGATCAGGCTGAGCCTCCATAAACACGAGAGGATGAGCGCGCTGTGTAGGAGAACCTGGGCCGACACCGACACTCTCATTCTGGATGTGACACACTTACAAAACATGACGACAAAGTGAAACTACAGCCATTTCAGAGTTTACAGCACGTTTATGATCAAAACTGATTGTGGCCTGAAACTCTCCTTTCTAGAGACAGTGGTGGTGAATGGAACCAGACGTCCAAAGGCGTCCAGTTATAAAGCAGAAAAGAATCCCCAAAGAAATCTTAGTTTAGATTCACTATTTTACCATCAACAATTTACATGAATACAGTAAAAGTATTGAAATAAGGCGCACATTTTATATTTTTCAATTAGAGGTTAAATAAATGAGGGTAATAATAATATAATAAATTTTTTTAAAAAAGTATAAATTAATACAACAACAGCAATAAAAATAAATTATGCTTAATCTTGGTCTGGAAAACTGACTCATAGGCATCCATGTCTGGTGACCTTCCAAGGTCTTAAACCACATATCACACTGAATGCACTGTCACTGCACACTATTTAATACAGGAGGATAAGGTTGCAGCCCAAACTTAAAATCTAATCTTAGTTCAGATTCACTTTTTTATCACATGTTCCATAAGCCTTTTAGAGCTTAGTCTCTAAATTGCAGTCCTAAAACCAAGGCATAATAATAATAATAATAATAATAATAATAATAATAATAACATCAGCAACAACATGAAATGCATCTCAAAAGGCATCACAGTAAATAAATTACAAAACAATAAAAGTAAGAACTATAAAAGTATTGAAATGAGGCTGAAAATGAATCATAATTGATCACTTAGAGGTTAAATAAATGAGAGCGGCTAAAAAAAATGTAATCAATACAACAAAAAAATATATATCAATACAATAATTATTATTATTTTATTTATTATCAATTATGCTTAATCTGGGTCTGGACTGTAACTGACCTTCTAAACCCTGTCACTGAACACTATGTAGTGTGGATAAGGGTTTGGTTGCAGCTCAAGAATCTAAGTGATGAATCGTAGAATCTAAGTGATGACTTACCAGCTGTCTGATGCCAGCCTGTCTGAATGCCATTGTCATGCGCTGCCGTTTTATAGACTGTGAAGCATCGAAATCCTCAAGGGTTTAATAGTAGCATCATCTACATCATTTTAAATGGAAATTGTAGCCCACGTTCCCACATGGTGCAAGGAGAGAATTGGGACACTTTGCATCAATGAACCGAGAATGTAAACAGAGCAGAGATAAGGGACTAGTTTGTGCTGCCTGCTGGTATCAAAGCCTGGGAGATGTGTCACCTGCTGTAATGATCTCAGTCCCAGTCAGTACAGAAAAGTAGGAAATAACTATTAGACGTTCTTCAAAAATCCCTATCAAACAAAACTCTCACTGTTTTCTTGGCCAAGTGAATCTCATCATCATCATCATCATCATCATCATCATCATCATCATTACCCTAATACCATCTTCATTATCATCACCATCCATATCATCACTATCATTATCATCATCACCACCACCACCACCATCATCATCACCACAATCATCACCATCATATTAAATCCTATCAGCATAATCATGATCATCATCACCATGCCACCATCCTCATCCGCATCATAATTATCATCACTATGACCACCATCACCCCCATCAACACCATCATAATCAACCCTCTCATCATAATCATCATCACCATGTCACCATCATCATCATCCTCATCCACATCATCACCATCATAATCACTATCACCACCAACTTCATCATCATGATTTTCATCACTATGTCACCATGATTGTCATCTTCATCCACATCATCATCAGCACCTTCTCTATCATCATCATCATCATCATCATCACCATCATAATCATAATCACTATAACCACCATCTTTATCATCATCATCATCATCATCATCATCATCATCA
>JBBIGC010000018.1:11370116-11381271 GCA_037576955.1 Lepidarchus adonis
CCGCCCGGGTAATGAAGGAGTGGCTTCATCTCAACCCCATAGAAAATCTTGAGATAAAAGTCTGTGTTGCCCAGTGACCGCCCCAAAACATCACTGCTCTAGAGCAGCGGTCCCCAACCTTTTTCGCACCATGGATGGGTTGAATATCAGACAATATTTTCTCTGACTGACATTTAAGGTGTCGCGGATAAAAACAACAAAATAAAATGACACAACCAACACAAAATTGTGAATCCACTGTGTAATGATATGTAACTTTATTAGCAGCGTCTTTCTGAAATGCGCTAACAACGATCAAAGTAACGCAGTCCTCTGCCCCTCACGTATTCTGGTCGCTATAGTAACGCGTAAACGGTCCTTTTAGAATTTTTTAGAAGTTTTCAGTGCTGTTGTGGAAATCTCAGGGTTTTCTGCCATGACTTTCATTCAGAATACTAAGCAAAGTTAGGGTTAGGGTTAACCTACTTGGATGCTACTTGGATTTTAATTTTTTGTACGGCCCGGTAGCGATCCGCAGCCCAGTGGTTGGGGACCACTAATCTAGAAAAGATCTGCCTGGAGGAATGGGCCAAAATACCAGCAACAGTGTGTGAAAACTTTGTCATTGCCAACAAAGGGTTTATAACACAGTATTGAGATGACCTTTGGTTATTGACCAAATACTTATTTTCCAACATAAGTTGCTAATAAATTCTTTAAAAATCAGACAATGTGATTTTCTGGATTTTTTTTTCTCATTTTGTCTCTCATAGTTGAGGTAAAGCTATGATGAAAATTACAGGTCTCCGTCATCTTTTTAAGTTGGAGAACTTGCACAATTGGTCACTGACTAAATACTTTCTAACAGACTGCAACCCCTTTTCCGCCCTTACCCACATGTTCTCCACTCCACACACTACACTGTCCATAATGCATTGCTCCTCATGAAACCACATACCACATCCCCCCGTGATCCGTTTAAATAGCTCTTTAGTTTAGGGCCTGGACAAATGGGAGCGAGCGAACAGGGTTTGACTGTACATGTGAGGGTAGAACTGCATTCACCTCCTCAGATTTTGATGTGTTCTGTTCCTCACCCACTGCATCCATCATGCTGTACTTCCCAGCAGTGCTGAACACAACATGACCACCACATGACCACCACATGAACAAAGATGATGGACTCTGATCTGAACTGAGAGTCATGTCCAGGGCATCGTTAGGCCCGTGCATCTGGGATTATGTTTTATGAACAGTCCCAGACCTAAAAATAATAAGAAATAGCCTCAAGTCTAATAATCTGTCACTCCAGATATGCAAGATAGTTTTGTTACTTTTAGGGAGATGGGGCGACACATGACCAAGAAGTGCGCAATCTCACCCCCACCCCCTGACACCCACCCACTACTGACAACTAGCCAACTGTTAACATACCAGGAGCATGTGAAGGTGGTTCATATGTGATCAGATCAGACTTGTGTCCTCACTGGTTTCAACACCGGTCTCATTAATGCACTTAGTGTCACTCCATGCTTTTCTTTATTTTTGCCCTCTTTCTTTGTATCATTTGTCTCTTTCTAGTTTTCAAAATTGATTTTCAATTAAAAATGTGACAAATTTTATGTGGATTTTTCTTTGCTTTTCTTAGGAACTCATCAACCTTCAAGTCCTTTGAGGATAAAATGGTGAGTGTGAAAGTAAAAGACTATATTTCTATAGATTATAGAACATTTGCATTAAATAAAAATTCTAAATATGAAGAATTATAGATAGAAGCCGTATACTCAGTGTTTTGCAGAATATTAAAATTATCTTAAAATGTCAGGGGTAATCAGAATTGTTCCCACTGCACTCTGGTTTATTTTGTCAGTGTTGAATTTGAATGTTGTAAGAAAGAAAAAAACTAATTTTCAGTTTTCTACTGAAGGGGCAAAGCTAACGTTACTAAAATTAGGAATCAATAGTCGCCCAAAACATTTTTGTAAGTAAATTTTCAAGACCACATTGTCAAACTACATGCAGCTGTACAAGAAGGTGGCACCTCTGGTTAAAACGTGTCCTTTAGCTTTTAATACATAATTCATTTGTCTTCCAAATAATATAGGACCACAATGGGGAAGATAATGGAAAATCCAACATTTAATTCAAGGGCATTTATTCAGTGGGAAAAAAATCCCACATAAAGAAATAATTATTTTGTCAAATAATATGTCACAATTATTGGCACCCCTAATGTTAATACTTTGTACAGTAGTTTGATTCTGTGACTGATTTTAACACATCTTAACCAGGGGTGCCAATTATTATTTATATATATATATACACACACACACACACACACACACACACACACACACACACACCCCAACAGGTTACAGAAATGTCCTGGACTTCATTACTGTCTCTGGGGAAAAGTGTGTAAATTAGATTTTATTTTGTCAAAACAGTTCCTTGAACGTAATGCGGTTTGCTCCTTTAAGTCCAAGGTCGTTGGAGGCGGCTCTAACGGCAATGACTCGCAGCCTCCACCTGGTGACAACTCCACCTTCTGAGAAGAGAGCGCCTCAGCAGGACTGACCTGTGAGCCGTACGACCCGTGACCCTCGACGCACTCCACTGAGAATCCAGACGATCAACAAATGAGGACTGTACTGTGGGTCCTAACATGCTGTACTACTGCTACTTGTTTAAAGAGGCAAAGCCTTTGTAAGGATATATAGCCTTGTGTATACGTATTAAACTCTTTCCCTGATCTCGGCCTGACGGTGTGGATGATGCATGAGGGACGCAGCTTTTTTCTCTCCTCCTGATGGTACTGACGGCTTTGTTGTTGCACCATTTTTATTTTGGAATCGGGTGTTACCAGTGAATGTAGATACTGGATACAGCTCAGACTAGAAGCAGCATGAGCACTGGGAGCAGTAGCTCTCGGACGCTGTCGACCACACACAGGCTTTTTCTGTAGTATAAGGTTCTGGTTTATGTTTATATACTGCTTTTTACTCAGGGTGAAAGGTGCTATCACTATAACTGAATGTGACTATCACATGTATCATCATTTTCACTGGTGGTTCAATGGTTCCATCCCAATTTTAGCAGAAATTATTTTTCCGATTTGTGAACTACACCCATGGCACTCCTCCAACTGCACGCTAGAAAACTGCTGCATTTATTTACACATCTGGTTTTCTGTTACAATGAAGGATTGGTTTTAGGTTGGACATTTCTCTGATGTTTCTCTGTTTATTTTGGTGGGACTTTATTTGCAAGGGCTTCAACCCACTGAGCTAGAGGAGCAGGTGAACTGGGCTGTAGTGATTTGGGAGAGTATTTATAATAAGGTAAAGCAGGTGTGAATTCAACTGTGATATCACATTGTGATTTGCTTTTGCATGAGTTACACTTCACACCTGTGAGCTCCGCCTACTGTATCTCGCTCTGCTCCAGGCTTTAAGGGTGTGATGTATTATGAGAAGGGAGGGGTGTAAACTTGTTACAGAAATGCTTAAATAAAGGTAGCGGTAGAACTGCTTGCTTTGCTTCTTGTTTTTAACTCATCAGTTCCATCCAGACAAAGATTAGATCTTTATGAACTTTGTCTGTCAGCTGGAGGTCTTTCAAACGGTAGATGGCGCCAGAGAACATTACAACTTCACCTCCCACGTGGTGGTGGACGTTTCGGGTCCGGGAAGTAAAAATCCACTCCGGGATTTTCTTCCAACTGTTTTTTTGTTTTTTTTTTTGTGGCCAGAGCTCAGCAGCATCACTGTCGTGTCGTCCGAGCGGGTGGAAATAAATCCTGGAGCGGACGTGTACCTTCTGGAACTGACGGTCAGCGCTGGGCCCCGCGGTTAGAAAGTTTAAGGAGTGACGGACGTTTTGGTAGAAATATAAGGTGATGATCCCACAATAACAAATTTGAGGAAGTAAGGAAAAATATACTTGTTCCCTGACCGGGAATCGAACCCGGGCCGCGGCGGTGAGAGCGCCGAATCCTAACCACTAGACCACCAGGGAATGTGTTCACGAGCTCGCTGACTCTTCTGTAATTTTATTTCCTAGATAGAAACGTATATAGATAGACAGAAGTGACATCTAGATACAGCAGTGTATAGACAGCAGACTGCTAGAAAGGGAGTAGAATTAAAGAAGATCGACTAAAATATAGGAAAACATCTTAAATGCAGAATAAAAATATTAAAAGCAAACACGGATTTCACGACAGTTTAACTTTAAGAGTATTTTTAAACCAGATGTAGTGCAAATATTGTAAATAATTATAGACATTGTGAACATGGCAAAGCGTAATGGATAATCATACTGGTGGTGCATCATACTGGTAATAATTTATATAATTTATTTTGTGTTATTATTACTACTACTATTAATAATATCAATTTCTAATATGACCCTGTAGGAAAAACAGAATATACAGTACTTGCTGAATCACAGTGAATGAAAAACCTTGAACCTGCCCTTAAAACTCTCCCGCCCCTCCTGCAGCGCGCGCGGCCACTGTGGGGCGGAGTCTCGCTGCTGGGATAAATGCTCCCGCGCGAGCAGGTCACCTTAACAGATCGGTGCAGAGACAACAGCAGAACCTTGGAGGGTTCTACCCAAAAACCCCAAAACAAATGGGCTCCGTCGACTAGCAGTTACCCCAGCAGACACTGTCGACCAACCGCGGGTGTGAAAACCGGCAGCCACAGATACAAGGTGAGGAAAGGAAACTTCTCGCACTCTTCCATGTCCAAGAACATTCACTTTCTGCCGTGAACACTTTAGCCAGCCACAAAAAACAAGTTTCCAATAATTGTAACCCTTCTCATTATGAGTTTTTATCTCAGACATTTAGTGCCTAATAATTTGCTATCTCATTATGACCTATATCATAATTAATCTCCATTATTACTGTCTCATAATAGAAATGTAGTATCTCAAGACTTGCTATCTTATGACCTATCTAAATTATTAATATCTCATAGACACATAGTATCTCATGATTTGCTATTTTATTATGACATATCTCATAATTACAACCTACAATCTCATAATAGAAATTTAGTAATTCATTATTTGCTATCCCATTATGACCTCCATCTCCATTATTAGTGATTTCCGATCATTGTGAATACCACTGCACACAGTGGTCTCATAATGTCTCATAATAGGAATGTAGTATCTCAAGACTTGCTATCTTATGACCTTTCTCATATTTATTACTTACTATATCAAAAAAATAAATTTTGTATCTCATAACTTGCTATCTTATGATGCTAGTTTATAATTGTGAATTACTCTTTCAAACAGTAACTCATAACCATGTCTAGCTCTCTAAGTCATCACATAATAGACATTTTGTATTTCATGACTTGCTATCTCATTATTATGACCCGTTATCTCCTAATTATCACTTACTGCGTCAAAGAAGACATTTGTATTGTTCCATGATGCGCTATCTCATAAGTCATCTAGTATCTCATAGTCTCATTGTGTCCGTCTGTCTAAAATATCACTGTGGGGGGTCTGCACTTCAGAGTCTGAAACATTAGTGTTTTTTCTCTCTTCTCAGAGTCTGTTCGTTGTATGAATATTGTTATTCCTTAAAGAATATCAAGGCCACTTTCCTCATCCACCACTGGCTGGTAGTGAAGTAGAGGTAAGCCTCCAGGTAACCCGCAGTGCTGTGCTGCGCTGCTGCGGTTCCCTCGGCTTTGCTTCTCGCCTCTTTTTGCCTCCTGTCTCCAAAATAACAACGGCTGCTAATGTATTTGCAGCACAGTTTACATAACCCGGTGGTGTGACTGCTCCATCCCTGTCACCTCTTAGTCACTCTATGTAGAACAGATGGGTATTAACTCAGCCTTAAATCCCACCAGCTCACCTGGAACCAGGTGCTTGCTGCTCCATTCTGCATCTAAGCCAGAAGAAAAATAGCACCATAAGGTCAATTAGTGAGTAAATAAGGGAGAAAAAGTTACAGAAAAGCCATAAAGTAAAATTATATTTGTAACTATTATGATATGAGGCGATTTGGAGAAAACACCTTGTTGTCTTAAAAGTCTAGCTCATGTTTATAGCTCACAGTATAGAGTCCTAAACCACATCCACAAGTCTGCTCCACCCTCACGAAGAGCTTGACATTTGTAACTCACTGTAAGTCATACTGTGTCCTAAACCACATCCACAAGTCTTCTCCGCCTTCATGGAAAGCTGTATGTGGTTTGAACAGGCTAAGAGATGTGGAGATGCATTTACAGAAGTTTTGAGTGACTATTGAATTTTAGCGTTAGCAACGTTAGCCTAAAACTAAAAAAGGTCTCGGCTGATCAGCTAAACGTGGTCTGAGTGGAAAATTGTATGAAGCTGATATTTTTTTCATGGAACTGATCCTTTAAGCGTCCATAGAGCCAGAGATGCCCTCTTAATTCTGCTGCCAGCGTGTTCTGAGCCCATGCTGGTTATGTGGCAGAGCGCCATGCAACTCGTGAGTGCCACAGCTTGATTGCTGGACTTGCTGCACTGCTTTAAGCGGATATCTGGACATGGAAACCCAAACCGTGCTGCCTGCAGCTGTCTGCACATGTCACCAAAGCCCTGGGCTCTTAGGAAGGAGGCCACTGAGGAGTCAGGGTGGTTAATACACTGAGGCCTGTTTGTTGGCAATTCATCACTGTGACAAAAATACAAGGTGGCACTTCTTCCTTTAAGGTGCATAAGATATTCACAGGCCACTAGGTCAAGGGTTAGACTGAAAATAGTGCAGACGTTTCCTGAAGTATTGCTGCTGGGAATAGCCACCTCATTCTCTTTGTCTCAATGCCACAATCATATATTTGCCACTAATAAATGAGGCATGACACTAAACAAAGAGGCTTGTTCTGAGGTGCCCAATCTGAGTCTTGGAGAACATTCATATCCTGCAACAAAGGTTCCATCTTGTCCCAAGTTAATACCAAGACAAGGCTAACAGTGTGCCACTACCAGTGAATGGCTAGACTTCTCCTTCTGTCCTGCACTGACCAACTAGAGGAGCAGTTGTTCAGAGTTCAAGCCTTTACTGCTAATACCAACTCAAAGTCAACATTTAATGAAGATATTCATTTATTTCTTTTCCCAAACGCTTAATCCATCTCGGGTTGCAGGAAAGCTGGAGCCAATCTCGTCTGACTACAGGCCAAGGCTGGGATTGCTGGTGTGGCAACAGACAACCACTCACTGGTTCTGTGTGGAGTGTACAAGCTCTCCCTGTTTGTGTGGGTTTCTTTCAGGTTCTTCCCGCCCACAATCTAAATTCTTGTGGTTTAGATTGACTGGTTGCTCTATGTTAACCTCAGGTGTGAGTGTGTGAATGGTTGTCTGTTGCCCTGTGATGGGTTGGCCTCCTGTCCAGGGTGAACCCTAATCTTGGCCTATAGTCAGCTGGGATTGGCTCCAGCTTCCCCGCGACCTGAAATGGATAAATCGGTTTGGAGAATGAATGAATGAATGAATGAATTTCTTCATAAAAATAGTTTCAATAACTGAGCGTTATCTGTTCATTAAAGGAAAGTGGAAACTTTCTTATTTTTGCAGGGATTCCATCTTTTCCGCGGCTGACAACTTTGGGGAAATGGCGGCTATTCCATCCAGCGGCTCCCTCATTGCCACCCACGACTACTACCGAAGTGAGTTCTCTCATTCTCCATCTGTGTAAACATGTTTTTCACATCACAGCCTTGGTTTTGTGTTGACTTGCTGCCGAATCCTTAACCTGGTTAATGTGAACGTTCCAGGGCGCATAGGATCCACCTCCAGCAACAGTTCCTGTGGCAGTTCGGAGTATACTGGGGAAGTTATTCCGCACCACCCGGGTATGGCCTGACACCTCACTAAAAACACATCAGTCAAGTCATCTGTGCTTACGTCACTGAGCTAAAACCATGTTTGGTGCCGTTTCAGCTCTACCCAGGCAAGACTCGGGCCACTGGTGGTCCAGTTTCTTCTTTGGGAAGCAGAATCAGATAGGCATGCCTAATGGATCTGACGGCCAGCAGAAGTGAGTCTAAATGAAAGACATGTTTTGTTAACTTTTTAAAATAAGAACATAATGTAAACATTAATATTTTCCTGCATACCATTTACTCTCCACTCCGTTCTGTCCAATATTACTATATGAGCCAATATATAGGAGTCAGTCAAAATCTTTTACACCATTTTAAAACACCTGCTTTTTTATTGAGTGTCAAGTTTATAATGAATGGACCAACCAAATGAGTCCAGAATCACCTGGAGAAATGTTTTTGCATTAATAGTGAACTGTGTTAAGGCATCGTCAGTTTGCCACAAGTCTCATCTCCAGTGGTGAATGTTGAATCATTAAAGATCATTTCTGTCTGCAGCAACGTTTCCTAAATACTTTACTGTAAAATGAGACGTTCATGTTGCTGCTGTTAATAAACACAGTGCTGTTCAATGAAACCTCTGCAGCATCATTACACTCAGAAGAACTGAACCCTGACGTAACTCTAGGTTTACAGGTGTGAACTGTTTGAAAGTAGCCCTCAAATCACATATACGGCTAAAAATAAAACCCCAAGAGCTGTGCAGGTGAATCACCACCTTTCAGGTGACGCGTTACAGTGAATCACTGCATGTCTAGTCAGGGAACACTCTTCCTCTTCTGAGGAACACTGTTACCCCCTAGTTGCTTGTTTCTGACCTGTTGTCTTGTCTCTGGACTGACAGGACTGGAAGCTACATGGTGACTAATGGTCAGGTGACCTGCATTGCTCAGGAGATGGTGATGAAAAGGAAGCTAAGCGAGAGCAGTGAGTCAGGCAAGCCAGAGCTTACTACACCTCCTGCCTCGTAACCCCCGTCCATACAAACCCCACAACCACGGTGTAGACGCAGGTGACGGAGGCTCCATCTTTTTGTTTTTTTGTGTTTTTTTTTTTACTTCCTGTAGAATCAGGCTGCTTTTACTTTGTGCTTCTAACTCTGTTTTATAAACGACGACCAAAACAATTTCATAAAAGCCAAAAAATAGGCGTGTTCTTGACCACTTAATAACTGTGTGCACTTTGGTTTGCTGTTAATAAATGGAAACAGCCTATAGCTGTGTGTCCTGTGCTCATTTTTACATCAACTGCATGAGTTTCAATAGGACTAATGAGAAGCTTAAACTTATACACAGTTTACCTGTACGGGCCCGATGGATTTGTACTTATTATTTGTACTTACTCATTTAAAATGTATTTATAGTCCGTGCCACTAAGATGTAAAATGTGAAGTGAAAGTGATTTGTCATTGTGAACACACCACAGCAGACAGTGCTCCACAACGAAATGCATTTCTCCTCATCACACATGGAGCAGCGGGCAGCTATCAACAGTGCCCAGGGAGGACGGTACCTTGCTCAGCTCCTGAAGGCCTGACCAATGGGGAGAGCTTTTTCTATCTTGCCACCTAGGCAGCACAGAGGGAAAACATTTCTAATTAGGTCACTTTAAACGATTTAACCCGATAATTAAATAAAAATAAACAGTTTAAATACAAAATTACTATTATGTAAAAATACACCAGGTACAGACAGACTGAGCAGTTCACACCAAACCTGACGTACAGCTCTGTTGTTCATATTCTGATCTGCCTGCCCTGACTTCTTCTACATCTCCGGGTTTGAGTCTGAGGCACCTGAAAAAAGAGATATTTAAAAGCTGTATAATAAGTTAAAAACAATGTAATATCTTAATAAAGCCAGTAAAAAACAGGAACACAGTAGACGAATGATTCTTTGTCTGGATTCTGGATCTGCTTAACTGTATTGGATCCAATGTTGTGCTTTTGCTGCAGGACGACACTCGCTGCTCACAGCAACACCTGCACACTGTTCAACCAGGGGGCTAAGACTTCTGCACAGGACTGTGTATCACTTTCAGGTTGTTCAGATGTAGCCTGTACATCGCCCTCACTCACAGGAAGTGATGTCATCGGTTCCCCCCTCGTGTGGTATCTGATACGTTCTCTATATGAAGACATAGTAATTTTCAGAACACGGACAGAAGAGGAACTTGCTCTGTGTGCTCCAGGCACTGACCTGGTTTTGTAGCACCTCCAGGATTGGGCAATGGAGGCCTAGGGGCCAGGACATTGCCCTTGTGATTAGATGGTCAAAGGTTCCAGTGCCAGGCCCAACTGGTCCTTTCTGCTCTGCTGCTGTTGAGACCTGCCTGCTCCACGTGTGGACAGGATAATGGTCACATTTCACTGAATGTTGGGGTGTGTTCACATACAGACTCTTTGGGCCAGTTTCCCAGACCCAGATTAAGCCTAATTGGAGACTAAAAAGAGCTTCAACACTGACACAACACTTTAGTCCAAAACTAGGCCTAATCTTTGTCTGGAAAGCTGCCCACCGACGCTTAAGGGATTAATGCTTTGTAGAAGCTAAGAGAGGGTCAGAAAAACCCAGCGTATCCCACAGAAACCAAGCATCCAAACCTACCGTCACTTTCAGCATTCAGGCTTCAAACCGCCGCCTTTTTGATAAAAATGCTCAGCTCCCATGTTCCTCAGGCTGCCGGTGAACAGAGAGGTCAGGATTAGACAGGCTTCAGTCTGATTCAATCTGCTGCAAGGCTAAGAAGAGACACACACAGCTAAAGCTGCTTATATAACAACACACCTGTTTGGAAAGACGGAGCAGGACGGACGTCAACGGGAAACAAGCAAATGGTGCAGAACCTGAAACAAACACACACGCACTTCCTGAGCTGTGTGCCACACACAGCTGGACGATATGGAGTAAACCAGTTTATCTACTGCATGTGAAAGAACAGCTGCTTAAATTCGCTTACTGAATGACACATTACATTTTCCAAACACAAATTTAGCCTTGAAACCTCTCTCAAGACCTTCACAACCTTATTGTTGCAGAACAGACTGATGGCCTTGGTTCCAGAAGAATCTCTAAACTACTGAAGGTTCCAGTGAGCACTGTTGGGACCATAATCCAGAAAATCATTTCACCATAAACCGGACACAACCAGGTTCTCCTCACAAGAATTCAGACAAAGGAGTAAAGAGAATGATGAGAAGAGTCAGAGAATCAAGAATAAATAATGCACCAACCTCCATGGCCAGAGTGTGTGTACGTCCCTGGTCCGATTTCTCTGCCAGTGTGGATTGGATG
>JBBIGC010000018.1:11386789-11404407 GCA_037576955.1 Lepidarchus adonis
CACACACACACACACACACACACACACACACACACACACACACACACACACACACACACACACACACACAATATCATTGAGGGAAAAGATGGAGGCTGACACCAAGTGTCAATGCTTGAATCGTGATGGAACCCTTTGCTTTATTAAGTTCTTACAAGAACTCCAAAGCATAAGTGTGTCCCCAACTTGCATAGCACACAGAAGCACTCATTCATTAGAACCCAATTGCTTCCTGAACGGCCAGAACCACCTGCATGCCACTGAGCTGAACAGCTAGCACAGTGACGGTGGAACCAGCCATTCTCCCAAACTTCCATACAAAAACCTTAATTCCAGAAAAACACACAAAAAGCACCAAACTAAACAATTAAACCCTAAAGCAGTCCCAAGATACACACAAATAGTCTACCCAGGGCCGTGCAGCATAAGCACGCCACCCTTAAGCCTCAGCGTCGCTACAATATAAAGCTGACAAAAGATCACACAAGGAAATGGCTGATAGAAACGAACCACATTCTAAACAAAGCAACCCCTGAATAAAACAAGGGGCCTTCAATTCACAGTGAAGACAGTTACTGCAGAACCATTTCAGGAATGCGTTTTGTCTGAATTTCTGGTTTAGGTTTATGTTGCCCGGGAGCCCTCCCCCACCCTCTGAGTGGAGCGGGACAGTTCTGTTTTTAGGAAGGACAGGGCACAGGGCCCGAACATTCTCGACCTCCACTCCAGCCTGGAAATGTTACTAGGTACAAAGTTGAACAGCCCGGAGTTCCTGTGATGTGTTTATTTTATTTTGGACTCAGTACGATGGTCCAATTACACGCAGTCTCGTCTAAACTAAAAATAACACTGAGAAGGTGATGGAAAGTGGACAATGATTCAGCAATGACAGTTCAGAGGATTGACATGGAAGAACCCTACATGTTTAAAATTCTTCGAGGAAGAAACATTAAAGGGCCTGTGTCCTATATTTTCACATCACCTGTTCTTTCTTTAACTTAAAATATTTCATTAGACACTTACATACATTTTCCTGCACATATATATCCAACAATAACAGGAGCTCCTCTTTGGGATTGGACCGCGCTTCCCACATGCATCAATGAGTCTTGGGTGCCCATTGCCTTGTTGTGGTTCTTTGGTTCAATGTTGCCTGCGAGAACTGCTGTTTTGAAGATCTCCTCACAAACGTAAAGATCTGAGCCACTTTGACAAAGGCCTTATTGTGAAGGAGCATCTCCAGAACAGCAGCTCTGTAGTACTAAATGTTATCCAATAAAGGACAACTGGGTCATGGACACCCAAGGTTCACTGATGCATGTGGGGAGCCTGGTAGGATCCCAAACATCAGCAAGATCAGGCCTTACCTCCCAGAGTTCTCTACTCAGCTCCTAGACCAGGTACTGGTTCTCTCTGCAACTCACTGCTGACCGGTTTACCAGCCACCACAATCAAGCCACTGCAGAGGATCCAGAATGCAGCAGCTCGGCTGATCTTCAAACAGCGGAAACACGCCCATGTGACGCCGCTGCTTCATTCTCTACACTGACTTCTCATCACAGCACCAAATTCAAGTCTGATGCTCATCTACAGGATCATCGACAGATCTGCTCCCTGCTACATTGGTCCCACTGGTCGAACGAGCTGCCCAGACACGTCAGAACTGCAGAAACTCTCTCTACCTTCAAAAACACATCAAGACTCAACTGTTCCGCAACCCCCTCAACATCTAAAAAGCGTCAGCCAAATGAATAAATGTAATAAATGTAAATGTAAAGAGGAGTGCCTGTTGTTTCTCTAATAGAAAGGGGCCAGAACACAGTGCTCCACTGGTATTAGGCAAGTGGTGTTAATGTTATGGCTGATGAGTGTTACTGGTGTGGAATATGTGTTTAAATGATCAGTAGGTTTTCAATGCACTACTAATGTAAACTCCTAATCGTCTTTAACACTAACTTTGCACTTAATGGGTGGAGCTAAACTGATTGGTTTCTATGACATCACAAAAGCAGTTTGCATTAGAATGGCCTGTGTATGCGGCTTAATTTGCAAATAGGTCCTGTGTGAGCTGGAGACATGTACATTCTAAACTTGCAGGGTATCTCACAATTCAATATGATATGAAATATGTGGCCCACCATAGCAATAATATTGCAATAATGCGACTATGCGATAATCGATATATTGCATGAAGGTGATATAGCGATACATCATAGAAACACGTGGGCATTGTTACATTCACATAAGTAACAGCAATGTTATCCTTACTTTTCCCGCATTTGCTTTGCTATCATGGTGCGAAGCTCGGGGGAACCACTAATTAGGCTTCAGAGCTGAGTGGCAGTAACTTGCAAATTTCGACGTGAATGCAGCTCTTCAGAAACCAGCGCAAAGACTCACTCAAAAGGGTGATGCCGTTTGTGACCCGTAGCTTTAATTATTCTTTTACTCCATACAGAGAACAGTGTCTGTTCCCCTCTACTGTTGTGCTGCCAAATGAAATTACTATTTGCAGAAGCAACTCTCTTTCCACATCTTTTCCGCCAGTATTCCCACTGGTTTTGCAGCACCAGACACTACATAGTCCACAATGCATTGCTCCCATGAAACATGTCAAGATTCATCATGTCTCCACCAATCACATCTATGATGTGTGTTTGGAAGGCGGGTCCTCCGGTACAGTTTCTAGTTTAACTCTATGCAGAAACAAATTATGGAACTATGTTTTTGTTTGATCAAAATTATTATTAAGAACCGTTCAGCAAGTGCTAGATAACGGTGGGGACGAGCATTTCTGCACATTTGCATTATTGGATCTTTTCCTCTTTTTGAAAGAAGCTCTCCTGCAATGTGTGTTTTACTGACGCATGTTTATCACATCGACCGGGTTGGAGCTTCATGCGGGTAAAGAGACGCACAGACATAAAATAATCCATGGTCAGTTCCGTAAATGTTCTAGAAGCAAAGCAAAGTAAACCGAGACTTTAAATGTGGCCAAGGGTTTTCTGTGTCTCCCTGTTGATGAGTAACTCTTCAAGTTTCACTCATGTCCTAAAGACGACAATATAGCGCCATATTGATATTTTGTCACACCAGCACATATAAGATGTCAAATTTATGTAATTTTTTCATCACTATATGGGCCCTTTAACATGCTGCTTGATCAATAAGCATAGCTGGGATTTGTGTCATCAGGCTTCCAGTAATAGAAAGTTGGCTGTGCTTTCTTGAGTTGTTATTTACAGACTGGAACATTAATATCAACACTATCAGGATTTACTTTCACTCGTACACAAATACAGGGTCCAGATATGTGAGACACACGCGCCACGTGAATGAACTGGACTCATTCTTACATGTGCTTAGCAGTCACATGCGGACGCAATACACACTCACACACATGCAACAACACACTTCATGAAATTACAGACCAACCCTGATGCGCTGGAACTCCTATTGAGGAGAATCCATACGGACAGAACCATGCTCCACCAAACTGAGCCTAAGTCGGTGAACCCCACTTGTACACAAGGAATTAAAGGATTCTTTAAACTGAAATTATTATTACTTGTGTTTTTATGTATTTATTTATACTCTTTGTCTGTTATTACTATTACTATACTCTCAAGGTTTCTTCCTACAGTTTGGGGAGTGTTTCCTCACCTCTGTCACTCTTGCCATTCAGGCAGTTAACGGCAGTTATAAAAAGTGCAATAGAAAAAAATAAATTTGGCTCGACTTCAGTGACTCGTTCCATAGATGTGTGTCTGTGAACTGCTGCCAAAACTGCAACAGACTTTGTCTTGCTGGGACAGGGTTAGGGTTAGGGTTAGGTTTGGGTTTAGGTTTAGGTTTAGGAAACTCACGGAAAGGCCTGGTCACAGATATCAGCCTTTTTCATGGATTTCCATACAGAAAGCTCCTCCTTGTTTAACGCTTTTGGCTGACTTGCCTTTTGGGGAGAAGGTGCAGGTGACTCATGGCGGCTCAAGTGATAGTAGCAGTGAGTGCAGGGATAAAAGTGGAATCTGGGGCACAAACTCACGCACCCACACTTCTCATGTTTGCTGCGTGACCTAATTATTGTCACTGCTAACGTAATGCACATTCACGTTTATCCTTGGGGAGCAAGGAGGAGGAACGAGTGAACTCTGGCAACTGCTGAAATGTAGTTTTGCCCTTAATCCTACTCTCTGCACAATGGACAACACATTTAACACTCAAAGCTTCATGGGTAATGTATAACTAATAGTGATTAAGGTGCACAGTCAGTTCCTGAGGCTGTAAGGTTGTAAGGATCTGAGGCATCTCCAGAACAGCAGGTCTTGTGGAATTTTCCAGGTCTGCAGTAGTTAGTATCTACCAACAGGAGCAGGAACAACCGGGTCATGGACACCCAAGGCTCACTGGTGCATGGTGGGAGTGTGGCCTGATCCCAGAGAGGATCCTGTTGTACAGTGCAGCACAGTCAGAGCTGTTTCAGCAGCATGAGGGTCCTGCTCACTATTAGACATGTGGTCTTAATGTTATGGCTGATCAGTGTATATATCAGTTAGCAACACCCTAGCAATCACCTGGGATACCATAATATCCACCAAGCACCAACCAAATAACCACCAGAAAAACCACAGTGACCATTATAGCACATACACCCAGGTTATAACACAACAACCACAGACACCATAACATCGACTTGCGGTAACTTGCTGTGCAATCAAGTTCAACCACACATTTTCAGAAAATTTCTCCAAATCTGAAACGTTTACATTTGTGTTGGTGATGTTTATGATTAGTATGTTAATTAGCTTGCTAACTGGAGTATTTCTTTTGTTGCCACTCTTGACCTAACATTGGTCATGGCCAATGTTGCAAGACGATGGAGTACGTCTCCTGTAGATTTATAAACACCCAGTTAGAATAATATAAATGAAGTGAATATGGCTCCATTCGCCTTGTAGCTGCAGTATGAAACTAAAGCACACCTGCTGATCAACACTTTATTAGTTATTTATTAGTTATTCATACAAATATTAATGGCCTATGAGTATGTTCTATGTTTTAGTGTATAATAGGGAAATACACAGTCATCCAGGCTGTGATGATTGGTTGGAGTATTAGACGTTGCTCAAGCAGCCGAGACACTTTTTGATGGTTAGTTCCTGAGCTGATCCTTTAGTAAGAACATGTTCAAGTTGGTGTGTCTGCATCATAGTCATGTAGTCACATCACTTCACTACCCGGCACTAACGCTGACAATGCCAGGTCTATTTCTGCACAGCATGCACCAACTACATGAGCAGTCCGTGACCACTCTCATGCTGCTGGCCTGTGTCTGACTCAACCAGTTTGGAAACACTGGGCCAATATCTTCCTCAGGTTCATCTTAAATTTGTTCTTGAGAAAGGTCATTAATAACTCAGCGTCAGTTTCATATCAATGTGTGTAAGTGTCCATGTCAGAATCAAAATGAGTAGGTTTTATAATTTCTTCATAAGAATGGATGAAATGAGGCCCAGTTTACCTAAAAAAGATTAAAAAAATTCAAAATCTAACTTCTGCCAGAAAATAAAAGGTAAAAACACAATAATGATAAGGAATGGAGGAGAGATACCGGTCTACAGTTGGCATCCAGGGAGGGGTCCATGGTGTGTTTCTTCAGTAGCGGTGATATCCGGGCTTTCTTAAACATTGATGGGACTGCTCTTGATGTAAGAGATGAGTTAACGATGTGGGTCAGTGACGAGATGAAAGAAGGAGAGATCGCCTGTAGATAAAGGGAGGGAATGGGGTCGAGAGGACAAGTGGTTGAATGGATGGATAGAAGGAGTTTGGAGACCTCTGCTTCTGAGAGCAGCCTGAAGCTGGAAAAGGTTTCTTTTGGGAAACCAGGGGGTCATGTGCCCCCCTAAGCCTCAGCTCTGCTACAATATTATTATTATTATTTTGCTGTATATATCTACATATGGTTATATGAATAATATAATAATATGACTAATTAATGCTCTAGATCAGTGGTCCCCAACCACCAAGCTGCGGGCCAGCACCGGCCATGGAGCATTTTTTACTGGGCCGTTGTTGGAGACATGAACTTTGCCGGTATTCTGGATGAAAGTCATGGCAGAAAACCCTGAGATTTCCACAACAGCACTGCAAACTTATTTTGAAAGAAAAGTTTATGTGTTACCATCAGAGAGCCTACACCCATATTCCTTCATTCTAACTTCACTAAATGCAGCATCCGTCATCGGAATAAGTGCCTGACAGCGTCCCAGCAGAGTAAATACACTTACTGTTAAAGTGATGCTTCCTGTAGGGGACATTTATAACACAATGTTCCTCCTGTTTTTAAAATAAAGAATGTAGTTCTGTCCTGTCATTTACTCCAAAGCTCACAAATGGATATCAAGCTGACTTTGGGATTTACATATATTTAGCTCTCAGAGAGAAAAAAATATATAATTATATATATAATTTTGATTAGTGATTAGCAACCAGTGAACAGATGACAGGGAGGGTCAGGGGCACCCAAGACTTACTGTTGTACAGAATGTTAACGCTGCTCTGATAGAAACAGTGCACCACAGTCAGAGCTGTTTCAGCAGCATGAGGAACCTGCTCGCTACTGGGCAGGTGGTCTTAATGTTATGGCTTATCAGTGTATGGGAAATTGACCCTTTAACTCAAAATCCAGATACAGAGAAGAAGTGGCAGCTTTGTTTTCCAGTCTTTCTCAGTGTCCAGTAAACTGGTGAGTCAGATTGTTTTAGGGAATAGAGTGATTTTCTCTGTCTTTACTGCCCTCTGCTGGATGTGAGTAGTTATTGCATCATGTGATAGCCCAGTAACTGTTTCCATTCAGCAGAAGCAACGTGCTGTAAATGTGAGCAGGACATGTGATATTCTATATCCACAGGAGGTCAGACAAAACAAAATTTTACGATTTTAGAGAACAAGCAGCCTCCAGCATAACAGCTAAAACTTCAGCTATTGTGAAGTGAATTGAAAGTGACTATTTGTCATTGTGAACACACCATCACATGCAGCGCACTAGATTGTGTACATTATTAAAATTATTAGTGATTCATGATTAGTAATGCTGTAAAAAGAGGCATGTTGGTGATGGCAAAATAGTGAATCGGAACTAAACCTCCACCATGAATTAGGCCTCAGGCGCTTTTATAGGAACCAGGCGTCTGGTTCTATTCACCACTACTGTGAACACTTCTGTAACAGTGCCCCCTACAAAATCACTGTTCAGCAGCAAAATAACGGGACCTTCAATGCTTAATTGCTTCAAAACATCTGTACTCCATGATGCTGAAGTGATTGACAGGTGACAGTAAAGAGTGGTGCTCATGCTGACCTCCCACAAGCTCAGTGGTGATGTAGTTGGGGACTCTGGTGGTGCAGATGGCAGACGGAGATATGAAGTTTCTGTTGCTCCAGCTGGAACTCCCTCTGGTCCACAGTCTGAAAGCAAACAGGAAGATAGACATCAGCAAAGTGACAGCGTGGATCCATCCAGAACAGACATCTATCTCCAACTGAGCAATTACATGTATACAGGGTTTTTGAGGAGCTGTCATTTAGCTGCCAGACGTGGCCCCAATTGCTTTAATAATTAGCTGATGAAAATGGAAAATTGATGATGTAATTACTTGGTGTGTCACAAAGAATCAATACAAATATGAATACACACTGATCAGCCACAACATTAAAACCACTGACAGGTGAAATGAGCAGTGTTCTCATTACAGTGGCTCACATCAAGCAGGAGGAGATATTCAGCAGCAAGTGAACAGTCAGTTCTTGAACTGAATGTGTAGGAAGCAGAAAAATGAGCATAGAGATTAAATTTGGGCCTGCTTCCATGGAATGTGGTATGTAAGTTTGTGAACCTTTAAGTCACAAGTTGTTGGCCAATGAAGCACCAGATATTTATATTGGTGATATCCACTAGGCGGTGCTACTTAGGGGTGGGAATCGCAGCGGATCTCACGATACGATACGATACAATACACTACATGTGACCCACGATAATAAAAATATTGTGATACAGCGTTTCTGCGATAATCAATATATTGCACGACAGTTATAATGTGATACATCACAGAAACACAGGGGGTGTTATTAATTTACATAAGTAACAGCAATGCTATCCTTACCTTTCCTGTATTTTATTTGCAACATGGTTGGAAGCGCGGGGAAACCCGAGTGAACGCAGTGACTTGTTTACTTCGACGTGAATGCAGCTCTTCAGAAACCAGCGCAAACACTCGAAAGCATGATGTCGTTTGTCGAAAGTTCAGCAAACGCTAGATATCGGTGGGGACGTGCATTTCTGCACACTTGCATTATTGGATCTTTTCCATTTTCAAAGAAGTTCTCCAGCGATGTGTGTTTTACTGACGCTTGTTTATCACATCGACTGGGTTGGAGGTTCATGCAGGAAAGAGACGCACAGAGAAACAACCGTCATAAAAGAATCCACCATCTGTTCCATCAATGTTCTAAAAGCAAAGCAAAGTGAACCCAGGCTTTAGATTTAGATTGGACTAATCTTTAGATTTAGATTAATGATTGGACGTCTTTCAGCCCAGTGATCAATGTGTCTCTCTGTTGATGAGTTTCCCTTTGTCCTGCAGCGCCACCCAGAGGAGACATGAAGTAGCGACGCTGGCGAGTTAAATTGGTGGAGATTGTTTGTTAATTAAAATATCGATATCTCCTGTTGTTGGTCACACCTGCTCCTCGACTGTTGTCCCACATACACACGAGACATGATAGCATACGCCTGTACTAGGGTAGAGACAAACAATACCACAAAGGAAAACAAAGAACAAGATGTGATCAGAGCAGCAGAACTGTTATGTTAATCAGCTTCTCCGTCTCACTTTGCAACTCTACATTTACCTGTTTAAATCTTAGATTAACTATTAGGCATCATTCAGAATTTTACTGGACACATTTTTAACTTTTCTACACCCCACTTCCTTAAAAAAGAACAAACAAAAATATTTCCATTAAACTGTGGTAAAAAGCTGCAAATACATCGTACGTGAGGTTTGTAGAAGTAACATGATTTAATACTGAAAGTCTGAAAACATGTGACGTCAGTGTCGATATTCTTCAAGAAGAATTTTTAAGATTGTATTAGAAAAAAAGCAAATACAATTTCTCCAGCCTTGCCTGTGGAAAGAGTTCTGGAAGTGAACTTTACTTAAGAAAACCAAATGAAGTTTTCCAAGCACGTTATCCCAACTTCACTTGCTGCTTTCACTCTTTTCTTTTACTCTGTCTTCTGTGCTGCTGCTTCTGGTCTGTCTTCACGATCATCTCTGTGCTCTGAATCTGCACTGAGAGAAAATAAAATCAAGGGTCCAACTCACACGATTCAATTTCATTCATCATTAAATATTTCACCTTGATTTGATTTTATTATCAGTTGATTCATCTACAGACATGATTTAATACAAAATTACTGTATGAAATGAAAAATTTACTAGGGGCAGAGATAAATTTTATATTTATGAATCCCAGAAAATAAACTGTTTCTGTTCAGAAAAATGCCATTTTGTGTGTGTCCCCAATACAGGACACGGAGCCCAAATCAAGTGCAGAAACAGAAAGTGAAGAACACACGTTCTCTTTAATCACAAGCTCTATTCCCAGACAAATAAAGTCGTGTTGATCTTTTATTAACATTGAAATCAGTATCTGTTGCTGTGCGGTTGAACCATCTCCCCCATGCCCATGTTATTTGAGTGGACCATTCTCAGCTCAGCAGTGACACTGACAGGGGAGTGTGTGTGTGACACTGCTGCTATTCTGGTTCCTCATTGCTGAGTTTCCAGGTCCTGACCCCAGTGGAAGATCTAGTTATGGCTGATACAAACTGTGCATCAACACATCAACACAGTTCCATCAATCTGGAACTGTACACGAAGCTGGAGCTGCGATTTAAGGGTTTCCAATAAAGTGGCCATGGTGAGTCTGGTTCCTGCGCTGAAGAAACTAGGCAGGAGGTTGAAACTATTTCCTGCACGACTCAACCAAAGCTTACTGTAAACAGGACTCCTGTGTGTGTGTGTGTTGAAAGGGAAGTCAAGGCCACAACGTGATTTTTCAGTTCACTGTTTTATTCAGCAACTCAGTGACACACACCTCTGGAGGAAAGAGCCTAGCAACTCTGCAGCAGGTGGAAAACCAGACAGTTTTTTTCAGACCGTAGCGTTGACACCACACTGAAAATGTAAAAAGAGTCTTTTTCAGACGAATAACGAGTCTCTCATCAGAGTGATATGTTCGAGGTGGGAATCTCCCCCTTTCTCCCCCCCGCTTTTTTTTTTCTTTTTTCTTTTGCATGAAACAGAAATGGAATCACCTGCCATATTTTCCATCTTTTAGTCGCTTCACATATATTCATATATATATTTATATTTATCAACACTTTTCTAAAGAATTCAAATATTCAGCCACATGTACTGAAAAGAAGATTCACCTTTAAATCACAATAATAAATATAAAAAAAGGATATATAGCAAATCCGATATAAATGACATGGTAGTAGAGAGAGAGCGAGGACTGGTCGGTCAGGACAAACTGGCCTGGTTTAAATAAACAACAACAGCAACAACAACAACAACAACAAGAACAACAACAAGAACGAAAAAAACAACTCAGAGATTCAACAGTTCCTGAGGTTCCTATGTTCCCCATATAGACGAACAACATGAGGGGAATGGCTTTTTAAAATCACTGAGAAGCTTCTACAAAAGGTCAAAGTGCAAATTCTAACGTTAGAGACCACATTGGAAAATCTGTGGAGTGAGGAGGCCCCGTATCATTGGCCTTACAAAACAAACATTACAAGTCAAAAAATAGCATTTCAAGGCCATGAACAAGGCCGTTTTGCTCCGAAGCATTTTGGGGAGGATTGGTGTTGCACTTTGAGCTGATAAGAAGCTCTCTGGTCGTTTTTTTCTTCATCCAGCGCCTTCGTTCACCCACCAGCAGTGACCGTGACAACACCTCTAAAGGCCCTTGCACATGGATGGCAGCCCTGGGTCGGGCCTGACGCTGAGGAAGTGATGCACCTCAGAAGGGCGAAAGGAAATGAACAGTGTTAAAGCAAACCTGCGAATGAAAACAGGCTTCTGTTGCAGTGGCACAATGATGGAGAAACGGTTTGAGGAACTGGGGTGTGATGAAAGGATATAACCTGTTGTTGAGGAATGCGCAGTGAGAGAACACACTGGGACACTAACATGAACCACCACGAAGCAAAGACGGTCACAGATACTCGTTTCACATGTGATGCGTTTGTAAAGTGTGCAAGGACCTTAACAGTGGTTTAACCAAGTCTCTATAACCGTCTACAGCCCCTCCGTTTACTCGCTGCGGAAAAAGCAACTCGAGTCCTAAAACAAAGGCCGCGGGGACTGAGCGGAGGGGTGAGTTTCAATGGAAAAGAAAGAAAAAAATAAAACGACAAAAAAAATTAATAAAAATCGGATCTTCTGTACATGTAAACATCACACACTTCCACTGAGTCAAAAACCAGAAAGAAATCATACAAAGCTTCACATTGGTAAGAGAAACCGGGGCTTTGGCCTACGGTTTCCTGTAGGTACAGGAGTAGAAACAAAGAAAATACAATAATCATATTAATAACAAGAACAATAATATTACAAAGCACCACAAAATTAAAGGAACACAGGCAATGGTTGTTTTTACCACATTTTGATAGCCGACCTCGGCTGCACTTATAAAAAAATAAGTTTCCATTTTCTTACGCACCCCCCCCAAAAACCTCATTTTCCTAGTTGTGTGTGTTTGTGTTGATATACGTGTGTATGTGTGTTGGGGTTTACCTCGTGGAGAGCTCCGAGGGCTTTTACCTCAAACAAGGAATATGAACGTGCATACATTACTGCTGTCATTTCTCCAAAAAAGAAACTGTGTACACCAAGCCCACATGCTCGGATTCTGATGTGCTGATTGAAAAGCCTGGTGCTTCCAGAAACATTTTTGAAAGGGAAAGCCCTGATTGCCATCCTAACTCACACTTCTTCTCAAAGTACTTATGGGAAAGCGTCTTGGTCCTTTCAGCAAGGAATCGACTTGTGTGTGGTGTGAGTAAAACCCAGATGCCACCTCCTTAGAGAAGTTTTAGGGAATCCCCCCCACCCCCCACTTTAATCTCTTAAGGTTAAATAAAGGTTATTCCATAAATAAAAGTGATAAATAAATATACGGCTTGTGCGAGATCAGTTGTATTTTACGTATCATCATTATTCCAGATTCCACTTGAGCCTCTAGACTCCTATGGTACTTAATTTTTTTTGTTTAAACTGATCACTCCATACAGTTCAATTGTATTTTGGAGAGATTTAGAAGAATCAACCTAATCTCCATCAGCCACATCTGTAACATAGATTCATGGAATAACTACAGGTTGGGAGGAGGATTCATGCCTGAAGCTCATCCTCATTTTGATTCCTATGAAGAGGTTTTCTACACCCCAACATCTCCCTGTTCCTCAGTATTACATTCATTTTTCCATTCATCATTTCATTCATTAGCAAGGGCAGTGACTATGTAAGTGCATACCAAATAAATGGCCCATTTGCCAGATTAAATAATGGAAAACCTGTTGTAAATGGTTCTTCACGGCAGTGTTCTCAAAACAGTTCTCAGGACCATCAGTTGATCCACCTTCAATGACCAAATGAACAATGCCTGCTTTTACAAGTTGCTCTAGCACCCAACAGGTTATCAATTTTGTTATAAGTCAAAGAACCATGCATTTGGTACTTTAAACAAACGTTGTTTTAACTCATTACGCAAATTGTTTGCAGTGGTAATCAAACATATGCTACATTTGCAGCTGATGGAGAAAAGACAAAAAAGTAAAATGTGAGCACGAATCATGATTCTTCAATAAAAAAGTGAATATACTAAAGTGAGTCTGATGTTTCAGTCGATCAGAGATCTTTTCTCTGCCTACACTTGCTTGCAGACCAAGTGGACTGCGCCGGAGTGTTGAGTTGCTCAGAGTTTGTCTGGAATGCTGAGACACAAGGTGAAATCCCTTTAGAGTTAGACTTATCTAGAAAGAGCTTTATAAACCCAGTAGCATTGCACAGTAAAGAAATACTTAAGAAATGTACACATTAATACAAATCATAATCTCTATAATAAATTAAAATGAAAACTGTGTGCAGCTGGCTAGTGAAAAATGCAATGCTCCTCTTAACAGACTCCCCCCTGAACTGAACAGTTTTCTGAGAACGACTATAGTTGTTTTCCACTGACTTGACTTGACTCTTCTCATACCTCATTCATCTTCCAATGCAGTTAGTTACCCAGAAGGGAACTTTTGTGTCATTATTATCTACATGACAAATGCAGCAGCTATAGAGAACACAGAAGGATATTATTGAATATATATATATATTTTTAGAAAAACTGCAATCACTATAGAAACCTCACATTCTGTAAAATGGCACATTTGTGTCTGATAATGATTCTCTATGAGCAGTCTGCAGTGTTTTAATGTGAAGTTTGGTTCCTGCTCAGCTTGCCTGGAACCACAATGTAGTAGGGACCGAAAATAGTACAGGGCATTAAGTACTAGATAGTAGATTTATCAAATGGAAAGCAAAAAAGACGAGTCGAGTCAAGTTCTTGCAGTGGAAAAGCAACATACGACACTGACGTGTGACTCTATGTATACACTGCTGTGTTAAAGGCTTGAGACAAGAAGCAAGTGAGAACATAGCGTTGAGTGGTTTAAGTTAACTTCTCAGAGATTGTCTTTTGCTTTTGTATACAGTATGTTTTCATCTTAGGAGAGAATCGGTCTGAAGTTAATCTGAGGTGGGGAGGTTGAGAGACAAGCATGAAGTCATAGTCATAGCCTGCATCATAGAATAACCAGGTATACAAATTTTCCATGAAACGAGTATGAGACATAGACACAGCTCCCCCTGCTCTGCCAATCAGAAACCACTTTCAGGTGAGACTGACATCACATAAATTACAACAATTCCAGCAGGGAGGTTTTCTTTTTTTTCTCTTTTTTTTGTAGCTTTGGCCTCCTTCTACTGATAATTAGGTCCCACCTCTTCATCTCGTGCATATGTACATAAATAAGTCCCTCTGACGATTCTGATTGGTCCCCGTGCGGCATGAAAGTGACTCAGTCATGAGGTCAGAAAACAAGAGCAGCATTCACAACTTAACAAAATTTGTTTACAATGCAGCATGGGAAATGCAGTATTTTATTTTCCTCCTTCTTCCTCCCGTACGGATATGCCAGATCATCTGAAAGGCGTCTCACAGTGAGATCTGCTCCTTCTGTGAGAGTGCATTTCCCAGAATGCATTGCTGTGCTGAGGGCAAAGGGCTGCCAAGGCGATGGAGTGTGTAGGAGTGGTTTGGAACGGGGGTTCGAGTTTCCGCTCAGCACAGTTTCGTTTGCATAATGTCCAACAGTCTGATGTGCCTCCTCGACAGGACTCAACCATCTCAGGAACTGATTCTTTAAGTAGAATTTTTGCATGTGTTTTTGTGTACAGTATATATAAGAAAGAATAAATGCTATTATATGTAAATAATGGTTGAAAGTGTCAGGAGACATGCCGTAACAATTGCCTCCTACATTGCACCTTATCCCCAACCTTGGTAGTATTTATGGAAACGTTTCACGGTTTATCCTCTTCTAAATGCTAGATGGTATCTCTGTATCTCTTGAGGCCATGTTACACTGTATGTAGCTTATGCTACATGCTCATCTCTGTGGCAAATCAACACCTTTGCTGGGTATGTTTTTGTCATTCTCCTAGAATCAAACTAAGCTCTTGAAAATACAGACTGTGCCCTTGGAGGAGTTGTGAGCTCAATTTGGACCTTAACGTCAACCTTGACAAACATGTATTTTTGTACAAGATCTGCTGACTGATGTCACTTAATAGCAGACTTTAGTCACATCAATTAGTAATTTCAAGTAGTAGGGCTGGCCTGAATACCATTTAAAGGGTTCAAAGTACTTGAATACTTATTCTCATTATTACCCTATAACATTCACAGTAACGACTACTACCACATACACGTTTGTTCACAATATGTCCAGAAGGTGGCAGCAATGTTGAAGTAGTCTGTACACTACCTCTGAAATTACTTTTAAAAGATTAGTTCTCTGACCTGTGCTTAACTGTGTGGAACTGGAAGAGTAAACTGGAAGGCTTGTAATAATCATATAAAAGTAAGAGGAACTCAAAAAGTGAAGTTGCTTTGATGGGTGGTTTGTTACCTATAGTATTGGAGTTGCTTCATTTTACTTTTGGAGCTACAATGTCTGTGTGAACACGAAGAAAGACCACCATGGAAGATAAACTGTGTGGCTAGTGTCCACTGAGACATAGGCAGCAGAGATCGCTGAAGCTATGATCAATCCTGTCCTGTGGAAGATGACTCAGCATCACCCCCGCATCAAACGCCTGTGCTTGGGAGCTCCCATGGGGCCTCTCAGATAGATACAGGCTTTTTCCTCCTCATCCACCACTGCCAGAACTCACCTCAACATGTTTAAGGCTCTGAGGTCCCGTTTTAGTGTCACCTTCATTAGATCCTACTGGTACTTAGCTCAATTTCACTTTATATACATATTTGAGACAAGGTGACATGACATGAATTGTCAATACATCCAAACTACACTAGCTGTAGTTTATTTAATTCTAACATTATATTATATTCATATTAACAATAACTGTTCTAACTTGGCACCTCAGTCTATGGAATGTGTTGAAGTTTAGGCTACACATTTTATGAAATGTATAATGGCCAAGTACACTGAACAGAGAAATGACCAGCAAAATAACAAACAAGTATTCAAGTATTCAAACTGGCCAGCCCTATATATATATTTCAATGAATGTTTTAGCAGCAGATCCTCAGGTCCAAAAGACCCCACCATCTATTGTGAAACCTTAAACCAGTGGAAGGAATGGTTCTGAATGATTATTATACATTAATAATAATCCATTCAAATGGATAATGCCTGATATTATGGAGAATACACTGGAGAATACAATGGAGAGGGCTTATCAGGAACTGATTGTGTAGATTAGCGCAAATCTATTCTCCACAAGTGCTTCTTGGAGCAGCCATCGGATGGCTTTTGTGCCACAGATTGTGCTCTATACAGTGCCATACAACTTTCTGTTGTGCAAACCGTCTGTCGTACTCTTCAGATCATTCAGCATGTGGGTAGTTTGCCCTGCTGCAAATCTTATTACGGACTAAGGGAATTTGGTAAAGACACTATAACGAAGATAAGGCTGTCATGAATAATGTAAAATAGGTAGCTCTGTAGAGAGAGGGGGACTGTGTGCACATGTGGCCATGAAGCTACATATACCTTTTCTAGTAATGTGCATATCCCGATTTTTGAATGGTCCTGTGTGTGCACATGTCTGTGCACATTTGTGCGTGTGTGTGTGTGTGTGTGTGTGTGTGTGTTTGGGAAAGACAGGACTGAACCGTGTGAAGTACGAGTTCTTAGTTCTGCTGCAAGATGAGGTTCTCCAGCTCGTCAGCTGAGCGGAGCAGGAAGGCTGCAGACTCGCGATAGCCTGCGATAAGCTGCCGGACGGCAGTCACTTCAGGTGGACTGAGTTGGGCTGACGCTCCGCCGCCACCGTTACCCTGACCATGGCTGTTAGAAGTGGAGGACACGGAGGAACCAGAGCCCAGGGATTTCATGCTGAGATCAGTCGGGCCTGAAGGGGTGGGTAGGGGTAGAAAAAGTGGAATAAAGATAAATATACAGTCAAGAACAGTAATTGAAAGGTAAGCGCATGATTTTGGTTCAAAGTGCAAGAAAAGTCACTAACCATTGCTCTGAGATGTCCCACTATTCTGCAGACTGTTGCCTAGTGCCCCGTAACCACGGAAACTGTAATTGAGCCCACCATTGGTGTACAGCTGGTCCTGGGAGTAGGCTGAGGCAGCCAATGAGAAGCCTGAGTGGGTCAGGGCAGCCGGGTCCCTGGAGTTGGGCTTGTCTACGGTGATCGGCTCATCCTACAGAGGGCAGTAGCAAGCATTTGGTGAGAAAGGCAAACTTTATAGAAAGTACAACTGTGATATAATATTACAATAATATTCAAAGTGGACATTACAATAGAACTCTTCAAAAATGTACTCTGGGGTATAATGAGAGTTTTCCTTAGGCATATGAAAAACCGGTCAAGTAACTGTTAAGTTTAGTTAATTTACAGAGATCCAGTGTGTACCTCTCAAATTAGTAGGAAATAACAAGGAAAAAAAGTTTAACACCACTTTACAGATGGCAAAAAATCATATGTTGCATGGTTGGATTTTAACAAAGTTCCAAGTAGAGCTTCAACAGCTACAAGAAGAAATGGGAAAATGACAAAACATTTTTAGAGCATCAATTTATTGACAACAGCAACTGAAACAGTTTATCAAAAGTTTAAGACCACACCTCCAAAAACCCATAAACCCCCAAAACAAAAAAATCAAAGTTCCAAACATGAATTCAGTAATGAGCAGCTTCACCGTTATTGTTGATCACTTCCTGCTTGATGCAG
>JBBIGC010000018.1:11426432-11438672 GCA_037576955.1 Lepidarchus adonis
AAATGGAGTTTAATTCTGCATGGACAGACTTCTTTACCTTCATTGCAACTACGCTGCTTATCTGTGAGCTTGATATGCGGTGTGAAATGAGCAAACAACAATGTTGTAAGACATTTTTAAAACAAGCACTCAGCAATTTCTGAAAAGCACCAACTAAAGATGGAGTAAAAGAGTGATTTTGGAGTTACTACAGAAAGTTGAGCAAAGCAAGCATACTTTAAAGACCAACTAAACTCCAGCCGCTTTTGTGGATCATGAGATTGTAAAGAGGGAAAGCCGTTCACAGATGGAGGAATACATTAAAGCAGTGGTCCTCAACCACCGGGCTGTGGAGCATTTCGAACAGGGACGCGGGCCAGTACAGGGCCGTACAAAAAATTATTTTTTTTTAATACAATATCAATCCGTAGCATCTAAGTGTGTTTTGAGATGAAAATCATGGCAGAAAACCCTGAGATCACAACAACAGCACTGAAATCTTATTCTAAAAGGACCATTTACGTGTTACCCTAGCAACCAGAGCGCGTGAGGGGTAGAGGAGGACGTTACTCTGATCGTTGTTAGCGCATTTCAGAAAGACACTGCTAATAAAATTACATATAATTACACAATAGATTTTTGTGTTGGTCATATCATTTAATTTTGTTTTTTATCCGCGTCACCTTAAATGTCGGTCTGTGAAAATATTGTCTGACATTAAACTGGTCTGTGGCACAAAAAAGGTTGGGGACCACTGCATTAAAGAATCGTTAATAAGAATTTCAGAGCATCTATTCTCCAAATTCAAAAACAGGACTTATTCTGAAAATTAAATAAATGACTTTCTCTGCAAAAACAGTCAAAGACAGCACCATTAAAAATGGCGACAAACAAAAAGTAAGTCAAATTTTATGTTTACTTTTTTAAAACTGCTAAGCTTCAACTACGTTTTTTATATTAAAGCAAGCTATGTTTCAATTTAATTTTATACAAATACGGGTAGGACTCAAAAAGGTGTGCAGTGTTTAATTAATTTCAACGTCAGCCTACACCTGCACACTGCACTTCTGTTTGCCTCATTCAGTTTTTGTAAAGGGGAAAATAAAAAAAAGTTTATAAGCTGTGTTATGTTTTGCGGATCCAGACGATCTATCTTTAGTTGTAAAGGGGGCAAAATGGCTCTTTTGATAGTAAAGGTTGCCGACCCCTGTTTAAGGACATGGTAAAAATGCACAATCTTTTCAGCAAATATTGATGCATAGTTACTTTTATGTCATAAATTGAACAAAACAAGAAAATAAAAAAAATTGTGGCACTCTACAAAAGTTTGTGCACCATACATAATCAGTACTTGGCAACACCTCATCTGACAGAGTTCAACGCTTACAAGCAGTTCTCTCCCAGAGTTTTCTTGGTCTTTCAGATTTCATCTTAACCTCCAAAGATCCCCTGAACTTCCATCTCCTAATTACATTTCTCACTTTGGAAAATGCAAGCTGATAACGCTTTGCTATCTCCTTGTACCTTCTCCTACATTGTGGGCATCAATAACTTTCATTTTCAAGAGTCTTACACAGCTGCTTAGAGGAACCCATGGTTGTTTAGTGTCCACAAGGAAGAGTCAGAGTGTTTGTAAAGCTTTGAAATTGGCACCAGTGGACATTTAGTAATGACAGCTGTTCCCATGCATCAGATCTAATCAGATCTAATGTCTAATGTCTGAAACTTTGTAAAAACAATCTGAGACTTAGGGTGCCCAAACCTTTGCTCATTGCCATAATTGTATTTTTATTTTTATTCAATTTATGACATAAAAAGTAACTTTGCATCAATGTTTGCTGAAAATATTGTGCATGTTTTCCAAGTCCTAGAGAAACATCTTTTCAATTACAAAATGACCAAAATCTGTTATTTATCAAGGGGTGCCCAAACTTTTGCATAAGACTGTATATGAAGTGCTGTTGTACCACTTTTGTAAGCAAGCAATAAGTCAACATGAGATAATTTGATGTTTGAGGTGTGAACTGCAAGTCACATTAAACAGACTTTCACAGTTATTGAAGTTAAATTAATACGTTAAAGGTAAAAGTAATAATCAGTGAAACCCTAGTTTATATGAAGCCTTGCCATTAACTTGACAGAGCATCAACAACACAATGACAATCAATACGGCCCCATAGTACACAACGTAGGAAAAGCAAAAAAACAGCAGTGGCTGAAGCTGTAAAGTTTTTCAGCCTAGTTTTGCAAGGAGAACAGTACTGGAAGTTTAGGAGCCGTTAGTTTCAGAGTGCTGGGGGTGGGACACCGTTAAAGGGGCCGGAGCATCTTAGATGTGGATTTTAAGGGTCAAAGAGCAGAAAGCAAGGACCTGCACTAGGTTTGTGGAGAACATGAGTAAATATCTGCAGAAGTAGCACTATTATAGGTTTGGGTTAAAAAAAGAATCAAGACGTTTATTTGTCACAGATCATGGATCTGCTCCACACTGTGGAACATAGGAGGATAGTTAAGTTTGCAGTAAGATAAAATGAAGTAGACAAAATGTAAATAAAGAAGTGTAGGCAAACTAGAATGCAAGCAATCAAACTGGTCCAGAGCTCCATGCAAGAGATGTTAATTAATACAACCAACAGAATACAGCAGCATGAATAAGAGGAACTGTAAATAGAGGGAATCACAGATACAGATGTGCAAAGTGCACGAGTGCAACGCCCAGTGTTATGATCTGTGGAGTAATGAAGTGCAGAAAGAGAGAGAGAGAGAGAGTGAGAGAGAGAGAGAGAAAGAGAGAGAAAGAGACAGAGAGAGAAAGAGAGAGAGAGAGAAAGAGAGAGAGAGAAAGAGAGAGAGAGGCCTTGCAGCTAAAAAACAAGCTAAAATAAAGTTCTCGCATTACGCTCCAGAAACGGTCTAATCGTGTGCTTCACCGTTCAGAAGCGGTAACCCAGTGCACGCTTTGCCGCTCTGTTCCCCCGCTGAGCTTCCTGACACACCGCCCGGATGGATGGAGCTCCAAGCTTCGCGAGGTCAAACAGATGCGGGCGAAGTTCGATCTGTCAGAGCTTAGCATTTGGTACCATATACCTCGAATAAGATCCCATATCTTCATAATGAGCTACGGACGCTTTAAAGATGTCCCTGACCTACCTTTCAGTTTAACCGACCACTGGAATCTCGCTCCGAAGCCGCTTAGAAGGGCTTTAAACCCGGGGGCTCCGTGTCTCCCTCCCTCAGCGTCCCGGTTCTCCTACCTCTGCTCTAAACGCTGGAGGCTCCCACTGAAGGAGGAGGAGTATGGGGCGGGGCCTAAATGCGCTGATCGACAGCTCTGACCCCACCTTAGTGCTCGTCCACCCCGCCCCTTTAACCCATTCGTGTTTATTCTGCATAAAGGAAAAATGCAATTGATTTAAATTAATATTTAAAAAAATAATAATATTTTATTGAATTCATTTGTATATTTTTTTGTACTGTTTTATTTTCAGGTCATGTGACTAAAATCAGATTTAATATGATATATATATTATATATATAATTTTCATTCATTCATTTCCCAAACCGAGGTAGGGTTCAACCCATTATATGATATTATAGTATTAATAAATCTATTTATAGACCTTGTGCAATATAATAACCAGTCGGAACAACAGTCACTAAGGTTTACATTCCCTACCTTAAACAGTACTGGAGTACTGTCTATTTATTGATCTGTCTTATTTGTCTATTTATTGATCTGTCTACTTATTGTAACTGTCTTTGTATTGAAATGCTCCAGCACTTTATCTCTTCAGCTGCTAGATACTGAAATGCTGCACATAAAGGTTCACGTTCCAGCTCAACTCTTAATGTCATACCTGTGTTGTGTTCAGTGTTGTCTGTTTGACTTCACTTGTTGGCCTGTCGAATGTGATGTTCACTGTCACTATATGTTGTGGAAACGCTCTCATCACACTGTGTATATGTATAAAGCTGTTGATGACAATAAAATACACCCTAAACTTTGACCTTTTATGGCCTATATCATGGAAAACCGAGGTTAAATAAAGTTTACATGAAAGACTAATGGAATAACTTCTAAAACTTGGAAGCTAAGCTGCAAAACAAAATCATTTTTCAAATGATTAGTTCATGTGACCTAAAGACTAGATTTAATATTGAGCGATCAACATTTTTTAACAGAAAATAAAATGTTCTACTTGTCTGTACCGTATATAATGTACAGAGTGCAGTAGAGAAGCGCCAAGAAGCTCTCAGACCTTTTCTGTCCTCTACATCTTGATCTTTACAGACGCGGCAGCTCAATGAGAAATGTCCTTGCTGCTTATAATGAATGTACATATCGGATGCTCGCTGGACAGCGTGTTGAGTGGGTGAACACTGCCCCCTAGTGTTGATCCCGTATAAGGACATCTTAACATCATACATGCAGCATTTGCAATGTGACAGTTTTCCTGCTGTCAGGCCTAATTTCAGGGACAAACCCAGCACATCTCACACCTGCAGTTCCATAATGAAGTCCAAAATCATGCTTTAGACAGCAGTCTAAATCTGTAACGTTTCTGGGATGGGCAGCTCAAAATTATAAGTCACATCTGATGACAATAGGGTGGACTTTGCTTCACACGCACACATGCACACGCGCACGCGCACGCGCACACACACACACACACACACACACACACACACACACACACACACACACACACACACTTCTAAAGCTGTACGAAGAAGCGTATTTGTAATGAAATGCTATTCTAGGCGCCCAGGTACATTCTGTTGCTGAGGCAACCAAAGCTATAGGAGTTTACCTTGACAACCACATACAGCACATTACAGCCCCCATGCCTTTGCTATAATGTATGGTACAGTTTTTACATTCAGAAGCACTTCAGACTCTGTAAGCTACATGTACATCAGGGCCCCATGGAGGGAAGCTGTGCAATAAACTATGCAAACCTTCACGCGTTTGTAATTATTGTGCAGCCGTGATCAGGCCGGTACGACAGGTAAATATAAACGAATGTAAAGCCTCCATGTCCACAGTGCTCGTAGTCTTCTATGTTCCACTCAGACACATATAACTGACCAGATAAAAAAAAACTTTTAAAATCAATTTATGAGCTGCTACCACACATTTGGTAATTTGACAATAATGCCATTGTTGCCCAAAAGGATTCTGGGTGATATTACATGCACATTCTACTATGTCTTGCAAAATAAATGACTTAGACTATTATCTAACCTTCTTAAATCTGATCTGACTTTCCATTTCCAACGTTTACCCAACAGCAAAGTGACTTCCTTCAAAAATTAAGTAAATAAATAAAAATAAAAACACATTTTTGCATATATTCATCACCTTTCAACCTAGTGACACATGACCTGGGGATTCAGCAAATATGTAACAAAAAATATCATAATAAACATATTATTTGCTAATGTCAATAGTTTTACACTAGCTTTGTCAATTTGTAACTTAGTGCAGTTGTATGCAAAAGTCTGAGCACCTCTGATCAAAGAGCGTGTGTAAATACACACCTGAAGTGAAGTGGCTACTTGTTATTGTGAACTCATCATCACACACATCGCACCGCAACGAAATGTGACCTGTGCATTTAACCTGGTGAATCTAGGGTCACAAAACATGGAAGGCATGTGACCCCACTACAGGCTGACACACTGTAAGCTGGATTCTCATTCTCCAAACCCATCATGCACTGGGCCTCAAGGTCTGACCCATCTTTAGCAAAACATCATTTCACTGCCATCAAGGACAAAACAAGGGTCATCATCTGATTTGTGCTCCAAAATTCTGTGGCACCCAACACACACGACATTAACAGCTGCTGAAACCGGTTAAAACAGGTCCAAAACGTCCATTAGATCTGAACAGAATAAAACCCCTGAAGACCATGAAGAAGTGCTGAGACCTTCAATGAAATTGGAACCTCTGCGCTCCTCACTTCTTCCTAACCTCCCCATCAGGAGAATCCATCCTCCACAACTTTTACTCGTACTTTGTAATTGCTTTCTCTCTTTCTCTCTCTCTCTTAAATAAAACCTTAAAAACTTGTTTGAACCTGTGACCTTCTGATTGCAAGGTCAAGGCCCTGACCACTAGGCCTCCACTGCCCCAAACCTGCTACAAAGAAAACATCTCTGCACATATTAACACTTACTGCTGACTTACTGAACTGTAGGGGAAAGATAAAATGTAAATAAAATAAAAAGTTATGACACCTTATTTTACTTCAGCTCCAATATTTCAAAGTCAGGAAATAAATACACTGCTTTTTAGGGAAAAAACGTCACATTTAAGTGTGTTCCCTGTGTCATTCAGAAAGTGAAACTGTGTTGCATACAGCTGTAAGAGTTAACAACCAGAGGCCTGTGGCAAAACGTCTGGGTGTAAAAGAGTGTGTGTCCTGTTGCCCTCACCTGCTCATTGACGTTCATGCACTGCAGTTTCATCTGCTTCAGGTAGGTGGCAGTAAGAGGCATGTTGTAGTCGATGAGGTCTGGGACCAGTGAGGTGGGTCGGTCATTTTCTGTGGGAGCGAAATCTCTTTTAATCTCTCGGCGATATCGCTTTCTTTACATTAACATAAACTCACACACACACACACACACACACACACACACACACACACACACACACACACACACACACATCCGACATTACATGGTCTCACATACAGTATAAGTGGCTTTACACACCCTGAAGTGTTACAGTAGGTGAAAAGTAGAATGTTTCTCATTAGAATTTAAATGTGAGGATATTAGTATTAGACTTTAAAAAAAAAAAAATCATCCTAAAACAAAAGACAGCAAAACTCCAGAGTACACATATTTTTGAATCAGTCATATTTGTAAGGACACAAAATCTAACTAGATGAAACACATACAAACTCTACATACATTAACAGAGGCAAACTCTTCAGCGTGTGTAGTTCAGTGATGACCTGGAGGCCCAGAGTTCAGCACAGTTGGGTAAAATACACTCACTACATCTTGCAGTGATCAGGTGAACTGAATCAGGTGTGTTTGAGTAGGAAGATCAACAGACTGTGATCCCTCCAGGACCGGATGTGAGCACCCTTTCACCACACCAGAAACTAACAGTTCTACATCAGTCCACTGGAGGGCAATGTTGAGAATCTGTCTGATAACAAACCCCCTGTTGAAAATCCCATGGGTCTTTGTTAAGTCAAACACAATAAACACTGACTTGCCTTGCTCTCACACAGGTCTGTTGACTCTAGAGCTGCTCCACATGCTGCTAAATAACAACAGCACAAAGGTCTGTAAGGACTGTTTGGGCCAGGTAGGGGTGGAAAGAGGGTTATGGACGATATAAGCCTCACACATGAAAGATGTTTGCTTTGTTTGGGATCAAAAAATAACCGGGTAGAAGATTGTATCAGTGTGTCTGTAGCCCAATGTGATTAAATGTAGTGCAGATACAGTCTAAGCATGAAATTAAATCATTCAAATTAAACATCAGTCTAATTCATGGTCATGGCCTCGAGGTCTGATCTTTTATATGGTTAGACTCTGACTAAATGGTGTAAGTACATTATATTAATACTTCCTTTCTCACATGTTATTACATGGTTATGAATATTCTGATTTATCATCAATTTCTAAAGCTTTTGGTCTAAAACTAAACCCCCATTCATAGAGGTGGTGATTTCACTACAGATTCACTATTTTACTCTAAATTCTACAGATACAGTCAGAAGAAGCATGGAGCTTCACCACTAATATGACTATACAGTATATGTGTCGCTCTACAATGAACCATCTCATCATTTGAATGATCTCACTAAATTATGGAAAAATGTATAAAAATCTGTGAAAGTAGATGATCATGAACTACTACACCAGAGTCCAGGAATACCTCATTATTATAGCTTAACGCTAAGCTTTGCTAGATTTCATTTCCCACTGTTCAGCCTCCATCTTCTGATTGCTGATAAAGAGGAGTCTGACCTTTGAACTCTGCTGTGCTGGGGTTGATGTGCATCCTCTTCTGACACTCCCCGCAGCTCATCAGGAAGCGGGTCACTGCCTCGCGGGGCAGGAAGGCGTATGTCTCTGCAATCTGGCCACCAGGGAGGGAGAGAAAAAAGGATGAAGGAAAGGAATGACAGGATCAGGTGAGAGGTGGAGGAGATTATTATTATTTTTCTACCTATTCATGATCATCTATTAATACATTCTTTAATACCAAACTGTTGTGAGGTCAGACAAGCTTTAGGGATCACTGGCAACAAGCCTGTTCATTTTTATAAGAAACTGCAGCTCAATCACGGTTGTGATGTGAAAAGTGAAATAGACAAACATTCTCTACAGAGAATACAATTAAATGTGACATTTATTTAACATATTGGACAAAAATACTAAAACAGTGTATCATTTGCACATTTCACATTTGCATTTGCACCCGCCACATTCAATGTTTCATTTCATGTTAATGTTAAATTTCATGTTAAAACCCTTTTTGTGGCTGTGGCAGCTCAGTGGTGGAGGTGGTGAGCCAGTGTTGCCAGCAGAAACTCCTGCTATTAATCAGGCTTAAATACCTGAGTGCAAAAATAATGTCCAATCTTGTATGACTGCACCAACTCAAGAAAATCTGACTAATTATTATTAACATCACACAGTGACTCAAATCCAGAGCTTATGCTGCAACCCCCCCTGTTATCAGGCTGTGTTTATCTGGTCTATTATCAGGATAGGGCCGTGTGCAGGCCTCTGGTTCTTTTACTTCATACGCTTTCTCTGTCTGTTTATTTAGCCATGTGGTCATGTTTTGTTTACGTCTGCGTGTCCATGTGTTACTTAGCTCCACCCTGATTGCCACAGCTGTGGTTTATGTATGTCCACCCCACTCCTCTGGTGTTTTGTATCTAGTCCTGTATTTAAGTGATTGGTTTTACTGTACGTTGTCTGGTCTTTGTCGTATCTTGATGTATTTATGTTCATGTTACATGAATGGCTGTTAATCCAGAATCTCTTTTCTGGTGTTTCTTGTAAATGTATAAAATGCTACTTTCTGTCTAAAACCTGACACAAGCACATTCCTTGTAGTTTGCCCTCATAAAATAAGGTTCGCCAATAGCACTACCGCTACCTGGTCAACAATATTCAGAGACTGGATTTAATCACTTAGTTTAGGATTCACTGTAAACTCCAGCTCATAAACAAGTTACTCGAATGCCTAATAAAAGCTACAAGCATCTGTTTTTAAACCAGATTTGAGACGCTACTGTTAACACAGCTAGATGAAAGGTAATGAAATGACTAAATGACTGAAATATCTTACGCTTTACTCTTTAAAGAAGAAGAGCCACTTTTGTTCCAAGTGCTGTTCAACTTTTGAACTCGCAGCCACCGTTACTCTCTGCCTCTATGCACCTGCTTCCCTCCACTCAGCAAATGTGCTGTACACCACAGACAAAACCCCGCCCTCATTCCCACTACCCATCGCTGATCTACATCCTACCTTTTCTGTTTTTTTCCTTCGCATCTTATATAGATACCATTTGTAATTTATTACCATGACCTACTGTGTTTTATACTCATATTTCTACTGCTGATAGATATTTCATTGCATACATTATATATTTATTTATTTACATTTTTATTATACAGTTTAGTCTGTGCAATGCTGCTCTACATGCCTCAAATTGACAAATATAATTTTACTGAATTTAATTACTTTCTGTCATCTGTCTCAGTGTCTTTATAACACCACATCTATATATAATATTGTCTATTTATCTATATATAAGTTTTTAGTTTTAAGCTCATTTTTATTGTCAGAAACCAGTCTTGGAACCAGTAGAAAAGCTGATGTGGTTTGGCTCACTGAGTAATTATGGCTTCTATTTACTTTCCCCATTTAAGTCATGTGCAGTTCCACTCATTAGCTAGAACTGCCCAATCAAACAACGCTACGTAACCAGGAGGGTGAAGGCCAACCAGGTCACCTGGAGTTCCATCGAATTTCTGCCAGGACCTCGCTAGCCTCACACACTAACTGCTAATTCTGTTCTGTTCAGTGTCAGACACCCAGACTGGTGATGAGAGGAAAAAGAGAACCACCTGACCCACCCAGAGAGAGCAAGAGACAACAGTTATGGTTCTCTCTGGCTCTTGCATCATTCTTTTGACTCTGTGAAAGACATACAGTCAAACCTCATTACCTCGCCTCTATTGGTCCGGGCCCTAAATTTAGCGAGAGGCAGGGTTGTCTAAACGGATAGGTGAGAGAGATGAGTGACAGTGATTATATTAGTGATGTTTCTTTGAAAACTGTAAATTAAATTAAATCTAAAAATAATAATAAATAAAGCTCAAAGATAAAGATTTATGATGTAAGAATTATATATTAATGTTGTGCACAATTCTTTTCAAAAGTCAAGTCAAGCCAATTTAATTTGTATAGCGCTTTTTACAGCTGACATTCACAAAGCAGATTTACTGAATTTACAGAATTTACAGAATCCGGGTCCAAGCCCACAATGAGCCAAAGGCGACAGAGGCAAGAAAACTCTCTAAATTGTAGGAAGGAACCTTGAGAGGAACCAAGGCTCAGGAGGGGAACACATCCTCCCGTTGTCGACACTGGAGAGTGATAACAGATAGAAAAAGATAAATGAACAAACAACATTAAGAACTAAGAAAAGCAATGAGCCCAATATGAAGAGAAATCTGCAGTTCCCTGTGTGCAGGTGGTTCTCTGAGTTGATATCATATGATGAATATGAATAACATCACAAAACATCAAAAAACTACTGTACACTGTTCTATACAACATAGTACATACTCATGCATATAGTGACTGTTAAGGTTCTGATTCTGACAGAAAAAGTCCAACACAGTTCACAGTTGTGAAACCAGACGCATGCTGTCCAAACATCGCTCCATCACTGATAGTGGCAGTATGTCGTCCGGTGTCAATAGCTGGCTCTGTTCAAAGTAACACATTACGAGGTCAATGACTTTAACAGCCTCCACATGTGAAACCCGAACCGGCTCATTAGACGCAGCATCAAACTGAACATCGAAGTTCAGCCATTTTTGCTTTTGGCTGAGAATGTTGCCAACTGTACTAAACATCTACTAAAAGGCTGATGAAATTGAGCAGTATAAACATCAGAGATTTCCTGCTGCGTCTTTGTACAGTTATTGCCGTGATAGATGCAAATTTTCTTTTTTTTGCTCACCAGTCAGAGAATGCAGCTTTCGTTTACTAGACATTTTGGGTCTAATTCACTAACTTGTAAACAAACTCAGAACCGAAAACTGGTCATACTAGCGGAGGCGGAGCGTGGACAGAACCAACCAACCAGGCGTCAGTCAGCAGGGTTTCCTGTGTTGATTGCCGGTTTACACACCAACCAGACTGAGGCTGCATCAGTGATTGGTCCATCGTACGTTAGTGTTGCCCATGCAGCAATGGCCGGTCTACGTCATTAGACTGCCTGAGCGCGTTTGGCGAGCTATAGATGGAGAAATGCATACACAGGATGCTCTGCACGTTAAGGCGAAGGCGAGAAGCAAGGTTGGAGGCTTAACTATGTCAATAACATGGACGGAAATTTTCTGCAGCCTTTCAGGGCGAGAGGTGAATACTGGCTAACGGGAGTAAACTAACAATGTTTGACTACTAGGTTATAGAGAGAGAATACCCATAGAGTCATAGAGGCAATGCCAAATATGTGGTTTTGTTATGATTTTACGAGCTTAAATGGGGAAAGATTCTTATTTGTATTGTATTAGTCTAGCATAAATGGAAATGGAAACGTTGCATTATACAGAAAAGTTCAATTTAGCAGAACCGTTGATTCATTTCAAATGATTCTTTGAAACGAACCAGTTCTTTTACGATTTACTGACGTCACAGTGGTGGAAGCGGGACAAGAGTGAAAGGTTTCACACAAATTGTATACTCTACAGTACTTAATGCTGTTTAGTGTGGTACAAAAAGCCAGGTTACATTTCCAGAACATTTACACCCTTGTATCCTGTGTCAGAGGAGAGCTGCTTTTCCTGTGCAATAGCCTGGCCTTTTATGCTCTCTCTCTCTCTCTCTTTCTCTCTCTCTCTCTCTCTCTCTCTCTCTCTCTTCTGCTGTTCTATGTGCGACCTTCACATAGAGATAGAGAGAAAGAGGGGGAGAGAGAGAGTCGGAGCAGTAACAGCAGGCTCCTCCTGCCTCGGGCGGTGAAGAGGGAAAAGGCCACCCAG
>JBBIGC010000018.1:11458220-11474014 GCA_037576955.1 Lepidarchus adonis
CACTCATCACTCACCTCACACCTTCACTCACCTGCACTCATCACTCACCTCACACCTTCACTCACCTGCACTCATCAGTCACCTCACACTTTCATCCACCTGCACTCATCACTCACCTGCACTCATCACTCACCTCACACTTTCATCCACCTGCACTCATCACTCACCTGCACTCATCACAACCCTCACACTTTCATTCACTCATCACTTACACCCTCCTGCACTCATCATATCAATGATAAATTAGGAAAGATTAACAGTGATAGCTGCTGTTTCCCTGTTCAACTTTAGTGTCTCTTTGTTTCCTGCAGAGGGTGTGTTCACTTATTTTTAAAAAAATATTTTGCACTGTTTTCAAAGTTCAGAATTTTGAGTAATGATAACAAGACATCTGGACTGATAAGTGATAAGGCTGAGCAAATTATAAGACAAAACTTCAGTTGCTTCTATTCAGTAGGCTGCAGACCGCCATATCTATTTCATATATAGCCCTCAAGTTGCAAATACATCATGCAAAACAATTAGCAAGCATGCAAATGATTGGTAAATGAAAGCACGACTATTTTGATACTAAGAACAAGGGGTTAGCAGACTACAGACAGTTCAGTATTAACTCTACAGAGAGAGATGGAGAGGGAGAAAAGTGAGAGATCAGAGTCCTGGGGAAGAGCTGTAGCTGTCTATGTTTGTTTTGCATTTGCAGGACAGAAACCCAGAGCCCTGAGGCAGACGTGTCTCTCTCTCCTCAGCTCCAGACTGCTATTGTGGTTAACCATCTGTTAAAAATGCTTGTCAGTTTTATCCACCAGAGTACAAACAGTGTTGTGGAGCAAAAAAGGGTCAGAGAAGCAACTGTTTAATATTGCCACTGGTATATTAGTTAAACCTTTGCCTACAGCACAAAATGTTGCCCGGTTTCATCTCCAGTAGCTGTGTCTGACATCGACCTACCTCTTCAGGTTTTTTACTTCTCCAAAGGCACTACAATATTAATAAGAGCCTGTACTTGATTTTCACAAGGAACTTCACTATAAACTGCAAAGTCACACATATGAGCTGAAAATGGTCTACAGTATTCACCGTCCTCAAGGCCTTCAGACGACAAAATGATTTACAGGAAATAAAAAATACATTTGTCATTTTTAGTTATTCAACAGAATCATGGTTGTATTTACTTCATTTATGAATTTTGATTGAATTTAAAGAAAAAAACTTAAAAGAAAATGATCAAATCAGATTTTTTTTCTGTGTGATATCAGGGTTGATATAGGTGTCATGAATTAGGTTTGAGGAAGTAGTAGCAAGCACAGGTTCGCAAACACAAACTGGTTTTACTTGGTTCTAAACACCGGAAACACTAGATGAACTCATTAGCACATAGGCATCACACCAGGAATTCAGTGCCATACAGACATTGACCGACAACAAGGAATAACACAACTGGGTATAAGTACACAACCCTAAACCAAAAACACCTGGAGATGGCGGAGACGGTACTAACACACATGACCAGAGGCACGTGATACTGAACAATAGCAGGAGTGAATGTGCTCTGTCATTGGTTAGGCCTTCAGGAGCTGCACTAACAGTAAGTCCTACAGTGGTAGATTAACCACCAACATAATCAGAAAATGAGGAATCAACCAGTCATTTTTATTTTCAGCCAATTTTGTGAGGAGAAAAGATCACTCTAGTCTTTCTGGAAGCTCTACATACATCATTAACTGCGAATGTGAGTGTTTGTCATATAATAACAGCAGCAGCTCTTTACCAAGACTCTGTACTGAAGGAGTTACTGTAAAAATGCAGCACAAGCTTCAGATAAAACATAGGCAGTTGTGTTTAAAAAAATGGATTTCATGTTTTTAGATCCCATTAGTCCAATTCAACTGATGCTAATTTCATTAACCAGTTCATTGTATACTTTTGTTAAAAGCTGACCATCTGTAATAGCATACCTAAGTTGGCACCTATATGTTATTGCCACTGGCCAGTGCTGTTTCAACACAACAGAACTGTCACAAAACACAAATGGATGAATAATTTTCTGTTCTGTTGGCATGGAAACTGAAAGCCATCATTTGGCAAAAATTTCATCCCCAGACCCCCCCAAAAAATGAAATGAATGAATCAAAAGGCCTGTTCATGTTTTTTTATCAGATGTCCATGAGCAGCGAGTGAGTGCAATGAAAGGAAGGAAAGTGAATGACTGATTCAGTGCTAAACATGAGAGTGACTCTAACTGGAATGCAGTCTGTTCATCTGTTCCTATCTTGCAAGGAAAAATGCAGCGGATGACCTGACCCTCACCTCACAGCACAGGTAATCATTGTATTAATGTGTTAGCATAAAAGCTATATCAGAATCCTTAAGAAAATGAGGGATATGAGTGGATAGAAGTGATGTTTACTATAGTGATGTTTAAGTGTTTCTATAATAATCATTAAAACCTATTTAACATAACAGTAGACAAATAACAGTGATTAACCAGGACTGTCAGAGCTGGGCCTAAGTGCAATGCTAATCCATAATGAAAGTAATGTAAAGTAGCATTTTTCCATTTTGTATTATTAGTGATATTGTATGAGAGGATATCTTTTCATAGGTAATTGCAGCCAAAGCAGCATTCTCCTGATCAGAGAAGTGAATTTACATGTCAGAGTTCATGAAAGTTCACGTAGAAAATCTGTAGTATCACTGAAATTAGGCATTTCACTCACAAACCTTTGCTGATAAATATAAATAAGAGTGACTGGGCATTTATATGTTTGTTTATGTTTATATATACAGTAGAAGATTTGAGAGAGGATGAAAGGTTAATACATATTTAGCATAATGATAAAAAACATCCCCCTTTTTCATGAAACTATACTTCTAAACTAAACCTCTAATGTGTTTCAACAGATTTGAAGAAACACCCTTGACCATCCACTAACCAAACCTGTTATTGTCACCAGCAATGTCCTAAACATATCTATGTGTGTGTGTGTGTGTGTGTGTGTGTGTGTGTGTGTGTGTGTGTGTGTGTGTGTCATAATGTGTCAGATAGACACGTTTTTCTTTAATTTACCCCTCTACTTGTCACCCTCATAATGTTTGGGATAACTGGCTTCACTGGCTTCACAGGTGTTTGTGATTACTCAGGTGTGTTTCATTTCTTCATTGGTGTAGAAATAAGATACATAGGCTTCTACCATTTGGAATCTGTAGTTGCCATTGTTCAACATGAGGGGACAATGAAAGTCAAGGAAGCTGATTATGAGGCTGAAAAACCAAAATAAAATCATTAGAGACATCTGTCAAACCTTAGAATTACACAAATGAACTGCCCGGAATATCATTAAAAAGAAAGAACGAATGCCCCAGTGAGGTCTGTAATCACAAAGGGACTAATAGGCCAAGGAAGACCTCCACTGTTGATTACAAAGGAATCCTCACTATGGAAAAATATGGCAGTTTGGGAAAAAAATACTTAAGAGTCTGTAGAATTCTGGAAAAATGTGTGATGGATAGACAAGGCCAAGATTTATATGTATCAGTGTGTTGGCAAGAGGAAAGTATGGAGATGAAAAGGAAATGTCCAAAATCTAAGGCATCCCTGCTCATCTGTTAAACATGGTGGTGGGGGTGATATGACTTGGGCATGTATGGCTGCCACAAGTACTGGCACATGTATCTTCATTGATGATGTAACTGCTAATGGTAGTTGCACAAAGAATTTTTAAGTGTATAGAAACCTCTTATCTGCTTAAGTTCCAGTAAATTCTGATTAAAAAAATAGATAATTCTTAAATGGCCATGCCAGGGACTGCATTTAAATCCAACTGAGCATACTTTCCACATAGTGAAAAAGAAACTCAGAGGAACAAGCCCCTGGAACATAAAGGAGTTGAACATGGCTTCAGTAGAGGCTTTGCAGAGCATCATCAGAGAAGACAATGAGCACCTGATCATGTCTAAGAATCACAGTCATTGCAAGAGATTTGCAACAAAGTACTAAACATGACTGTTTTAATATACCTATCATTACTTTGTCCCAAACATTTTGGTGAAATATTGAGGATAATTTATTTAAAGTTTTGTAATACATGGTACAACTGAAATGTATGCAAATAACTTGGAATTTGCACATTTATTACAAATGAAATGTATTTCAAATGGTACACTGAGGAGAAGAGGGGTAAATCAAAGAAAAGAACACACACACACATACACACACACACATACACATCACCTGCCTAATAATGATTGGTGCCCCTCATGCTGCTGAAGCACCTCTGACTGTGTTGCACTGTGTATTCTGACCTTTCACGTTACCAATTTAAACCAGTAGCTCCTTTTTGGGACCGGACCAGATGGGCTAACCTAATTACCCATGATTCAATGAGCCCTGAGATCCCATGACCCTGTCACTATTTTACCAGTTGTCCTTCCTTGGATCACTGTTGGTAGGTTACTACTATAGACCTGGAACACTCCTTCCAGCACATCAACTTCAAAAACTGACTGTTCACTTGCTGTCTAACATATCTCACCCCCTAACAGGTGTCATTGTAATGAAATAACTGAAGTCAACGTTACTCACTTCATCTGTCAGTGGTCATAATGTTATGGCTTATTGGTGCCCTAAAGTGAATGTCCTGATTAACATTAAAATAGAGAAATCTTGTAGAAATTCCTCTAGTGTTGAAATACTTGTGTTTTTCTGAATTATTGATGTGTTATAGTGTGTGTTTGCGCGTGTCTGTGGGCACGTGTGCACACACATCTCTACACCCTCTTCCTCTCAGCGTTTTAATCAGGGCATAATGAGAGATAAACGAGGTTGCACCCCCACACTAGAGCCCAAGAGAGCCTTCCTGATAGACTGGAGAGAGAGAGAGAGTGAGAGAGAGTGAGAGAGAGAGAGAGAGAGAGAGAGAGGGAGACAGAAAGTAAAATTAAGAGGCAGGAGAGGTGCAGAAGTCAATGCTAAATACACTCACACTTGAAAAACAATGTGATGTCCCACAAGTGGATCCAGCAGAACTTGTAACAAAGTTTAGGAGACTGGCAACACCATATGAAATGCATATTTGATGATTTTCTGAATGATCTGCACCTAATCTTCACTACTCAAAGCACAAGAAGCACTGCTAGAGCATCACTTAGCTGGCCAATGACTGCTCAGATTTTCTCTCCATCCCTCGCTCTCTCTCTCTCTCTTTCCTATCGAAATGCTAATCCAGATGCACCCACATGAATGATTCTGCATGGAAATCAGCCGTGCAATAGCAGGGCTGCCAACTGTCACGCACTAAGCAAGAGATTCATGCAATGAACATAGATCTCATGCCACACATGCTTTTTCTTGGGATTTTTAAGAAAAGAGACAGCAATGTGTGCAACAACAAATCGTTGTGATGCACATTCCAGTAAAGAAGCCAATGACAATGATTTTGTGGACTAACTAATTCCCAACATGAGCAAAATTCTCCAAAATGTATAATGTTTTTGTCTACTTTACAGTAACTGGCGCTATAGCCTACAAAGGTGCACAGAAGTACGGTCAAGATTCAGTCTTCATATCACTGCTAATATGATTCAAAGCAATCTTTGTAGATAGCAGTATGTCATACAGTGTCAAAATGCATATTAGCAAATGTTTGAGATTACTTAACAACCTTAAGAGGTTTTAGGAAAGTGTCTGATGATTCGCAGTTGGCACCATGTTCATCGCTGCCCATAAACCTCCATTATGTCTTAGCTACATTAGCCATATAGCACCAGCGAAAAGCTACAAATGCAAACTTGCCCCAAACATGTATAGGATGACTGAGTACATTCAGGGTAAACTGGGTGAAAATAATTGTGTAAACTATCACTTTAAAACCCCCTTTTGAGATAAAACTGCACTAACAGGTCTTAAATAATCCATATTTTGTGTTTTCTTTCTTTCTACTTTAGAAATGTACATAATTGATCATTGATGAAGTGTGTCATAATTAATAAAGATAAGCAAGCTTGAAGTCTTGAAGACACGAAATGTTTAAATTGATTTTCCAGTATTGTGCCAATTTTAAATTTGCCTACATATTATATGCAAACTCTTGTTTTATTTTTCAAAAAATAATTTTTCCATGATATGGCCGATTAAAATTGTATTTTATCAGAGAATCAAGAAAAATTAGAATGGCATCATCAATACAAACCAACAGCTCATTAATTTCTTAATAATGTACAAATATATAGTTTCAGGTATTGTACTGGGTCTCCTGCATCTGTACCAGGATTTGATTCCTGGGCAAACGTCCCTGAATGTAAGGGGTTTTAGTTTAGTTATCGCATTTATACTTCATTATACAAGTCTGTCTTTTTTTTTTTGCTTTGCTCTCTCTCTTACTTCCTCTATGACCCTTTGCGCTCCCTTTACTCAAAACCACACAGAGGCCCTGCTGCCACCCTCTTTCCCCCTCCACCGCCACTCCTACCCACCCTTGTCTGTAGCCTGGGTGGGCCCCCCATGCTCTGACAGTCCTGCCCATCCTCCCCAGCTACCCCTCTCTCTTGCATGCACTCTGTGAAACTTGGCACACCCAGGGAGCAGCTGCATCAGAGGGGGCCTCCTCTACCCTCCCCACTGCGTGTGCGCCTCTCAGCACTGGAGCTCCAGTCCAAACCGTGGCAGCAATGCGAGTACTCGCCCCGGGAGCGGGGGTGGGGGAGGAGTCAAAGGAAGTGAAAGTCTAGAGGGGGCGGTGGGGGGTTTCAACGTTGGCGTTGACAGTTTGGGGGGGAAGGAGCGCGGTCAGGAGGTGGATAAGGCAGTTCCGTGTTTTTGTGTCATGTGGAGAAATAGCTCAGATGGCTATTTTTACTTATCGGCACTGTCACAAATTTTAAAATTAACAAGTAAATAAGTTTAAAAAATGTATAAATGTAAATAAAATACATAATCTCTCAATATGACACTTTACAGGTACAGGAAATTAGGTTCTTTCCATATTGGCTTTTTACAGATGGCTATTTTTATTAGAAAGAAAATAAATAAATGTAAATAAAATAAAATCTCTTGATATGACGCTTTACAGGTACAGAAAAATATGTTATGCTTTTGGACCATTCATTACATGCTCACATGTTGATATTTTTAAACATAATATTTTTCTTATAATTTCAAACTAAATATTTTTAGATTTAAAGTGGGCTCAAAAACAATGAGTAAACAGATATATCTCACCCATCGCACAGGAACAGATTTTTCATTTAAACTAATATTATAGAAGTCCCACTTTAATTACTGTTATGTGCAAATTCCTGGAGATTATATAAATAAACATGAATGCACAATGGTATCAGAATTACATGGGTATCAACAGATATTTACTAAATTTTTTATGATGCATTAACTTTTTTAGAGAAAAGCGGATGTTAGATGCTAGATGTAAATATCATACTTTTCTAAACCAGGCAAATACTGTCTGCATTTTACACATGATTTTGTCAAAAACATTGAAATAACAGCATTGGTCTACAAATCTACACCAGTTGATTCTTGTGTAACTTTTCACATCATTTCAGGTATCAACAAATATTTATCCTCTAAAGCTCAGGTAATTCATGAAAAGTTCTGATTCCACGCCGTACATGGACAGAGATCTGGGCTGTTTGGCTGACAGCAGAAACAGGAAATGCACAAACACACACCCTTGCTTGCATTAACACTGACAGCTGATGCAAATTACATCCACATTTCTCAATTATAAATACAGAATTAAACAAATCCCATCAAGAGTGTACACATGGTTGTGCATTATGCAGGGAGAGGTGTTTTTAAAGCGGTGTCTGCATAGAAAACACCAAGCTCCCACTTCAGAACAAAGATCCTTGTCTCTTAGCACAGTAACTTTGTCGAGTTCCCTGTAGCTTTCCAATTACTCAGTTCTGTTTGCTATCCTCTCTTTGTTTGTAGTTTAATGTGCTCACACTGCGCTGGCCGGGGGAGGGGGTCTCCTGCTGTTCTAGTTATTAATGAACTAATAAAAATGATGTGAACAAAGTCTCACTCTGCATGGACAGTGTTACTTCCTCTAGTGGTGTCTACTATTGGCCGTTGTCTGTCTGCTGGGGAAGATGCAGCCCCCCTGCATGAGGCCATGATAGAGGAAGTTACCTCTGGGTCACTAACAGGGCGCATGCGCAGGCTTTCTGAGGAACATTTCAGTTGGACTAACTCTTCACTGCTGCTTTTTGTAAGAGGAAGTGAATCATGAGCTTTCTGAGTCCTATTTTAGTGGGAACAGAGTTTGGCACAGTAGAATCGCACACTGGGGAAAAAAATGGTGCAATTACTTATTCAAATACCCTGGTCCCAAATTACTGAAATATATTAAACCATTCCAATTATTGGATTATTATTGCAAAAACAGAGTAAATGAGTTTTAGGGCAATATATTTTAGTCATGTGGGACTAATATGCATATATAAATGCACCATTTTCAGAGCATTTGTTTTCCTAAAGAGCCTTTCAACTGGTGGTTTTCACTAGTAGAACTACTGCAGCTGTAGCATATACTATTGCAGTTACAACTTCTGTATAAATTTTGCTAAAGTATTTTGACCCATTAACACACTTATGTGTTTTCTGCAACAAACAAAAATAATATTTTATTTTACTTTCACATTTAACTATCTATGATCTGATGATGGCGCTCTGGTGCCATCCTGTCAGATGTTCTGGTTTGGGGCAGCATTTAAAAAAAAAGGTCATTATTTGACTGAAAATCTGTATGTGTTGGGGTTCAGACCAAAATTTGAGACCTGATTAAAGCTCTACCCACTACCCAACACCAACGGGACATGTGAAAACACTCCTGAAAAAGACCTATATGTTATTGTCATATTGACTGAAGTCTAAACTGACATGTCAGTACCCCATATTGAGGTCATTTATTTAGAAACTGTATGTGGAAGTAGTCTGGGTCCCAGCGTGTGAACAGGCACAAACGTGTTGGAGTGGGGGTTCCTAAGCATGCACAGTGTACCCACCTATTAAAACCTTGGTGTTAGTATTGCTATTGTTCCATTGAATAGTTATGCTGCCTGTTTCTCATTTGACAAACTCACTCGTCTGTGTGATTGACAGTGGCTTTTCACGGCTGAGGTGTAGCTTATGCATCATCTGCTGACAGGACGGTGTATTAGAGCGCATCATGCGGTGGCTCCGCGCTGGGACGGAGTGATTGATGAAGTGTTAAACAAATTGGGGCATTAAGGAGGTCTCAGTGGTGCTACAATAATGCCGGTGAATGGCAGTTGTGTACACAAGGCTTTTGGATCAGAGACTCCGAGCGGTGGGTAGACAGACCAGCGTGTGTGTATTTTATTGGTGTGTGCGGTTCGGTGAGTCTACAGGTGGGACGTATACACCTGCTAGGAGTAGGCCAGAAAAATGCACAAATGGGAAAGCTACAATGACATTTGGACTTATTTTAAAATGCATTGATCACAAAACAGCACTTTTTAAAATAAAATTATAAATAAAGTAAAACATCCATAGTGAGTCGACATCCAAAAATGAAGGTGCTCATTAGGGGCTTGGACTGTAAAGCGGCTTTGTGACAACGTCAGTTATACAAAGCACTAAACAAATAAAACTGACTTGAATTTTTTGATGATTCCACAAAATCTGAACTATTTACATACACTGACCAGCCACAACATTAACACCACTCACTGGTGAAGTGTTTAACAATGAAATAAGCACCTGTCAGAGTGTGGGATATGTCAGGCAGTAGGTTTCTTTTAGCTGATGTGCTAGAAACAGAATGAATGGGCAAGTGCAAGAATCTGCGCCACTTTGACAAACACGTTTTTGAGAGCAGGTCTTGTGGAGTGTTCCAGGGACGCAGTAGTTAGTACCAACCAAAAGAGATGCAAAAGAAGGATGAATGGTGAATTGGTCCCAAGGTCGCTGGCACCCAAGGCTCAGTGATGCATGTGAGGAGAGAAGGCTAGCCTGGCTAGTCCGATTCCCAAAAAGCAGCTCCTGTTGTACAAAATATTAAAGATGGCTCTGATAGTGAGGAGTCAGAGAACACAGAGCATTAGTGGGACCTACTCAACATTAGGAAGGTGGTGTTAATGCGATGGCTCATCTGTGTATAGCTAATTATAAATGGTTCCACCCGGAAGCTTTTTTGAGTGAGGCACAATCCAATGCGGCTATATTACAACAAAGGTTTGAAAAGCACAGTAACAGAGAATGTTTAATTCTAGGGGACACAGATAGGATATAAAAGTAGACATGCGAGAAGGAATCACAGCAAAAAATATGAAAAATGTCTGATATGGGCCCTTTAATACTCACTTGAGACCTACAGAGTGATGCACAGAACATAAGGCACTTCTAACTAGACTTCTTCAATCTTACCCAGCATCGCCCCTCAGACTGCAAGGACAGAGACGGTTAAGATTGGGGGTTTTGCTGTGTGGGAAAGATCTGTGGCCGAAAGCAGCCGCGGTCACAACTGCTCACAGCGTCCTCCAGTCAGTCTGAATCTGCCGTTGGTGTGTGGGGTTAACAGTTGCAGGAGATGTTACTATGTTCAGAGTTACGCCTCATTTCTCCTTAATAGTCGCTTATAAATTAAAATCACGTCTGGAGCCACCTCTCTCAGGAGCTGTCAGATGGTTGCATAGCAATTATCTGCTAACAAGGATTTATCTGCCCTAACGTGGTTCTTGTGTACACTTCCAAAAAGGGGAAAGAGAAACGGCGGCCGATTTGAGCGCTCAGTGAACAAAAGGAGTTTGCCTACATGCATTTAGGATCCCTCTCAGCGACCAGCCACTCGACGCAAGTCGGCCGTTATTGTTCCTAATCTGTGTGTTTATTTCTCTGGCAGGGCGTGTCAGGGGAGTTGGTCCCACCTGCTCTGCAGGACGAGGTCTGTCAGCAGGTCCCCCCTCAGGGCACTAGGCTGAACAAAATGGTGGCTGAAACACTCCGGACCGATTGGCACTGCGCACTTCAGTGGAGGAGTGGGCCGTGCCCGCAGTCAGGGTAGATACATGGCTAATTGTCTTCATGTGTAATAAAGTAAAAACAAACTGTATCTGGGCTTTGAAGCTAATAAAGCAGTATATACTTTATAAATTTTTTAATGTACTTTAACAAAACTTCTTTGTGGGGCTGCCATTTTTTTTACACAACAGGGTCTGTTTTCACAAACAAGGAGGAACCTAAAAGTCCTTTTCAACCTTGTAGATGCCTGAAACCACTGGGGATGTTTAGTCTATGTATATAACAGACAATAAGTCTTTGTTTGGCTCTGCTCTGAAGTTTATATAATGTTAATAGCTAATAAGTCCTACTGTGTGCTAAACCACACCCACGATTCTGCTCCACCTTCATGAAGAGCTGCTCTGGGCAGGTCAGGAGTGTGAATGACAAGATTGGGGTGATTTTTGGGCTTCTAGTGTTTGTGAGCTACATTAACCCCAGCTGTTAATAAAGAGGAAACGTTCAGACGGCAAATATGTTTTGGCTGATTGAAATGTAAATGTTCTTTTAAGGTACGTATGTATTGCAATAAGGCATATAAATGCAAATGTATGGTAGAGGCTATGTTGCACAGTGGGTATGGTCATATATACCAGGGTTCTCTTTAAAAAAAGAATTTTGTATTTGAATAAATGTATATAGTATTTTCTAGAAGCTTTATCAAATCTGTCACACATGACTAATATCCATCAGTTTTAGATCTTAATAGTGAAATTGCAGTTATTATTATTAGAGTTATTGGGTCTTTTGATTATGAATATGGTTGTTGTTTGTTATTATTGTTTCTAATATTATTGTTGTTTTTGTTGCTTTTGGTGATGTTATTCTTTATACCAATAATATTTGCTTTTATTATTATTATTATTATTATTATTATTATTATTATTATTATTATGCTTCTAGGACCTGGATAAATATATAAAATGCTTTACGCAGAAACAGAAGTGTTTTAAGCCGCTTTCTCTTAATCGAAGCTAACTTCTCTCTCGGTCCTGGGATGGATGGGAGAAAACCCCGCCCCGCGCGCCCTCTACAGCAGAGCAGGTAGGTTACCAGGGCAACGAGGCCCCGCCGCCCGCTCCGCCCCCCGCGCGCAGGACAATGCACGCGGCGGCTCGCGCTCCGCAGGCGCCGATGCCGGCGACAACGCGGACGCTCTCTCTGGGCGTAACGTCGTGTTCGCCCCACCGCCCGAGCGCGTGCAGGAGGTCAAAGAGGTCAGTGTACTAGTGGAGCAGCTTGTTGAATTACGGACGGGGTGGGAGAGGTGGGTGGTCTGCGTGACATTCCCATCAGAGCAGCGACTCGAGTGCACGCGACGCTCAAGTGACACTCATCACCTTACGGGTGGTGACGTTTCTCATGATCGCCCCCGCACCGCCCAGTGCGTAACCCCCACCCCACCCAATCCCCCCGAACCCCCAACTCACCCACACACCAAAAACAACTGTCACGGCACGTGCAAACGGCGCTCCACGCATAGGCCGTCCGACATGGGACCGGGCGCGCGCGCCCCGGAGCGTTACTACACGCGGCCCGGGACTGACACGCGGCTCCGCGCGTTGCTTTGCCAGCTCGGTGTCGGAGGCGACCTGCCTGAGAGAGTTTTCAGCATAAGCATCACGCGCACACACGCACCACTCGAGCGCACTTTTACCGTAGACTTGACGGGAACGTAGAGCACAGGCTTGCCCGGCGTCGTCCCTTTCTTGTTGTGCTCGCCCAGCACGCTGCCTCCGCCGCCGCCGCCGCCGCTGCTGCCCACCTGGAAGCCCTTGGACTTCACCCAGAACTTGAATTTGGCGTTGATGTGACTGTTGTCCACGTACACACCGCCGTCCGCCTCGTCGCTCTGCAGCAGCGTCTGCATGATCTTGTTGTACTTCCTGCGCGTGACCGTCTTCGTCTTGCCCGAGTCGCCGTACGTGCGCAGGCACCACTCCTGAAATTCGCTGAACATCTCCGCCTCCAACACCACGGGACTCCGGCTGCGCTTGCCGGCGTCCACCGGAGCGCACGCTTTCTTCGCTGCCATGAGCCCTGCTGCTACTGCTGCTGCTGTTGTTCTTCTTCTTGTTCGTGTCCTGCGCGAGCCTGGACCACACGAAAAAAAAACAATAAAAACACGAGCGCAGTCCGAACTAGCCGCCGCGATGACCGCTCACTCCTTGCCCCCCCTCCTCCTCCTCTCCTCCCCGTCCCGCTGACAGGACGAGACAGCTCCCGTTGTCCACAGGCAATGCGAGTGTGTGGGTAAGCCGCCGCACACCTGTTAGCCTCGCCTAGCCTCGCTCAGCTCCTGTCCCAGTCCGCCACGGCTAGCATCTTCCCCTCCCCTCCCCTCTGCTCTCCTCTCCCCTGCCCGCCCCTCCACACACGCTCCTCCGCCGAGAGGGGGCCGTCCCTCCGCTCCCACCTGGACGCAAACACTCCTGGAAGCGCGTCGAGTGTGTGTTGGTGGATTTCGCCTCAGGAAACGGAGCGAAAGACGTGGAGACGCAACCGAAAGTTCCAAAGGGAGGAAAAGAACCGTTACGGTTAAAAAATATAAGGGGCGCGAGAGAGGACGGCGCGAATCAAATAGCCCCGCCCCTTCGGTGAGGCGCGAGCGCTGTGGGCTGTTAGCCGCTGCTAGCACCTGTTTGAATGGAGCTCACACTCTCATTCAGCCGCTGTGGCACAAAGAAAGAGCCACTTTAGAGCGAAAACAAGCAGATAAAGCAACCAAGACATGTTCTTTTTACTTTCTTTTATTATTATTGTTAAGTATACATGCACAATTGCTTGTCAATTTATTAGGTACACCCGATAAATCGCTTTTTAACACAAACGGCTAATAAGCTGATCACTTGGCAGCATCTCAATACATTTAGAAATGTATTCGTGGGGAAGACAATATGCTGAAGAGCATCAGAATGAAGAAGAAAGGAGATTTAAGTTACTTTGAACTTGAGATGGTTGTTAGTGCCAGAAGGGCTGGTCTGAGTATTTCAGAAACTGGTGATCTACATGGATTTTCACACAACCATCTCTAGGTTTACAGAGAACAGTCCAGAAAATAAAAAAAATATCCAACTGTGTGGACAAAAATGCCTTGTTGATTTCAGAGGAGAATGAGTAGACTGATTGGAGATTATAAAAAAGCAACAGTCGCTGAACACACGACACGTTCAGCCTTGAACAAGATGAGCTACAGCACAGTAGATCTCTAAAGAACAGGAAATTGAGGCTACAGTTTGCACAAGCTCACCAAAATTAGACTATACAACAATGGAAAAACGTTGCCTGGTCTGATGAGTCTCAATCTCAGCTGCCACGTTCAGATGGTTGGGTCAAAATTTGGCTTAACACCAACCTTGTGTCAATAGTTCAGGATGGTGTTGGTGTAATGGTATGGGGGACATTTTCTTGGCACCCTTTAGGTCTGTTAGTACCAACTGAGCATTGTTTAAACACCACAGTCTAATTGAGTATTGTTAATGAACATGCCTTCTGATCTGGTCTTCTGATGACTACTTCCATGCAACATGTCACAACACTCACATCATCTCAAACTGGTTTCTTGAACATGACAATGAGTTTACAACACTCCCCTTCACCCAAGGTGTTGGGCCACATTTCTTTTCTTGACTTGACTTCTGGAACTTACAGAGGTGGGACGTCTAGTTGTTAAATGTGGGCAAAACGACAAAAATGTTGTGATTTATGTATCAAAATATTTTTTTTCAGAGTGTATGATAACTGTGCTGTTTATTGCTCTTCAGTTACAAATGGTATTCACCCTAAGCCCAATAAAGATGACTGTGTGTCTTCTGACCATATCCAGCATTCTTTATATCCAGCATTAACAGGAGCTCCTCTTTGGGATCGGACCAGGAAGGTTGGCCTTCACTTGCCACATACATCAGTGAGCCTTGGGTCCCCATGACCCAAGGTTCCCCAGTTCTCCTTCATTGGGTCAACTTTGCAGATATGAGGCAGAATATAAGCCCACAGGTTTTTCTCATTGTGGTCAATCATTAAGCCATTCACTGCAATGTAAAAGACAAGTCGGGTCATTTCTGTGCCTTTTAAGTAGGTCAGTCCTGGTTGTAAGATCTACACTTTGTTCTCTGTGGTTTTGTAGATTGGTCACTCGCATGTCCTCACCTGTCAGTGAATGGAGGAGTCATTTTCTAAAGTGTGACACCAGAGAAACGGCACACATTTCCAGACACGCGGGAAACAATGGGCCACTCATGCCGGGCCCTTTATGAGGCCATTCTTCATGTGCGCTCAGTGTTCCACTTGTGTAAGTGGTCTAATGCAGAGCGTTAGGTTGGTGGAATGGAATATTTGTGTGTTCACGTGTGTCCGTTTGCCTGTGGGGTCTCTGTAGGATCTGCCGAAAGGAGATCTGCACATGAAATTCATTTTACAAGAATGTGTGTGTGTGTGTGTGTGTGTGTGGTTTATCATGGTTTTAAGGTGTTTTACTTAGACAAAGGGATACAGTGCTGTGTGTTTGTGTGTGTGTGGTGGTATGTGAGCATGCTCTGTGTGTGTGTGTGGTACGTGAGCATGCTCTGTGCGTGTGTTTGTGTGTATGTGTGTGTGTTTGTGTGTGTGCTTGTGTGTGTGTGTGTTTGTGTGTTTATGTGTCTGTGTGTGTGTGTGTGTGTGTGTGTGTGAGCATGCTTTGTGTGTGTGTGTGTTTATGTGTGTGTGTGTGTGTGTGTGTGTGTGTGTGTGTGTGTGTGTGTGTGTGTGT
>JBBIGC010000018.1:11487302-11512297 GCA_037576955.1 Lepidarchus adonis
GAGGGCGTGGTGGCGTTGGGAGCGACGGTTCCACTCCCCTCGTATCATTAGGGAGCCATCACGGGCCGGGGGCTCTGCCTACTCCCTCGTATCATCAGGAACCCGTCTCGCGGCTCCACTCCCCTTGTGTCATCAGGGAACCGTCTCGCTCTGGGGCTCCGCCCACTCCCTCCGCGTCACTCCCGTGGTGGCACCTGGCCACGGATTGTCTCTCTGGCCATCCTTCCACCAAGGCGCGCTCACCTCGACCACTTCCGGGTTTGATACGGGAGGCACCGGTTCCTCTCGCTCCCCTCAGCCTTTTAAACCCTCCCTGATCAGCTTCTCTCATCAGGAGCAGGTCACGCTCAGCTGTGTCTCATCACGGCTCGTCTCAGGGTTAGAATCACGTGCCCTCTTCGCTCCTCGCCACTGGCTCCTTCAGCCTACTGGAGTTTCCTCGGCTGCTCTCGCCAACGGCTCGGGTCAGGCATGTGGGTACAAAGGGGGCGTGTCACATGTGCTTCTAGTACTATTTTTGTGCTAAACTAAAATAAATTAAAATGAACACCAATGTCTAAAGTTTGTAACAAACTTGTGAACATATACTGTGTTGTGCATGTGCTCATGTTAATATGAATTTTGACTGGTACATGAAGCAAGGTAAATATTATTTATTGGGCATAGAATGTAACATACAGGCTCTTTAATGTGTTCTGGTTGTTTACACCATTATCATTACTTTTCTGATGTTCATTATCACGACTGCATTTTATCTCCATGAACCAGGAACCACACAGGGTTTACCCCTCTATTCCTGCCTATCAGCGCCGGCCAATCAGGGTCCTCTCCCTCTTTGATGGCATTGCCACAGGTTGGTGAGCTCACTGTGTTATGTAAAGGGAATCTGTGGGAAGGGTCTGCAAGAATTATTGTAACCAAAATATTGTAATTATTGTCACCATCTTTCTTTTGGTAGGCTACCTTGTTCTGAAAGACCTGGGCTTCAAGGTGGAGCGCTACATTGCTTCTGAGATCTGTGAAGACTCCATCGCCGTGGGGATGATAAAACATGAGGGGAAAATTGAATATATCAATGATGTGCGCACCATCACCAGGAAACATGTAAGTACATGCAGCAATGATTATTGTCTTGACCATATTAATTACGGAGGTATTACATTTCTATTCTCTCATTATATGGATTAGTATTTGTAGGCAGTCTTGTCTCAGGCACTGTTGTGACATTGAAACTGAAATGCTCCACACTTTTTCCCTGCTCCTATCTGCTGTAGCTGGCTGAATGGGGTCCGTTTGATCTCCTGATTGGTGGAAGTCCCTGTAATGACTTGTCCATGGTGAATCCAGCCAGAAAAGGCCTTTTTGGTAGGATAACCCTTATGAGCATGAGATCTGTTGTTAAATGGTTTATAGTTAATTAATTTAATGAGCATATTATGTTTTTTTTTTGTATTTCTGCCGCCTCCTTCTATAAGTCGCAGAAAATGTTAATTTATGTTTTAAAACTCTGAGATAACCGCCCCATGTTACTAGCTGCCGTGTTACTGAATTTATCTACCTGAATCTAGTTTGACCCCTGGAGCCGTTGCAGCTCTACACCAGTGAAATTATACCATAGTTGAGCATAAAAAATTAAATTGATAATCAAGCCACAATGCAAGAAATATGCTGCAGAATTTAAGCTCTCGCTGCTTTGGCAAAGCAACGTCTACAATATCCGAGAGCCATACTGGTGATGATTGCATGTCTGACATCAGCCACAGCAACGCAGCACAAATCAAGTTGTTCGGATGACAACGTTTACGGAGCAGCCCTCTTCCCTCTGCCAGGACACTGAAAATGGGTGGTGGATGGTTTTCCAGCACGACAATGTCCCAAAGCAAACAGCCAAGTTAACAAAGGAGTGGCTCAAGAAGAAACGCATTAAGGTCATAGAGTGGCCTAGCCAGTTTCCAGACCTTAATCACATACAAAACCTGTGGAGAGAGCTGACTTAGCTTCGATCTGCCAAGCGACAGCCTCAACACCTTAATGATTTAGAGCTGAGTAGTGTACCAGAATTCCTCCTGCTATGTGCGCAAACCTCATCAACTACAAGAAACTTCTGACCTCTGTGCTGCCAACCAGGGTTTTGCCACTAAGTACTAAGTCTTGTTTTGCTAGGAGATCAAATACTTATTTCCCTCAATGAATTGTAAATCAATTTATATATTTTATATAATATGTTTTCTGGATTTTCTTTTTGATATTCTATCTCTCACTGTTAAAATAAACCTACAGTCAAAATTATAGATAAATTATATTTTATATAATTATATAAATATATAGTTCATTTGTTTGTCAGTGGACAAGGAGTCAAATATTTTGCTTAATTGCTTATGCTGCAACTGCGCATAGACGTAACAAAATAAAAATAAAACCGGCACTGAGTAGCAGATGGAAACTGACTGTCAGGCAATAATGGCTCAAATACTTAACACATGATTTAATTGCACATTACATGGTATATTACACATGTATGTGTATTTACATATATATGCACATCTAGACTCCACTAGTGCACATTGTAGTTTATAGTTACAGACTGTAGTCCTGCTGTTTTTCATCTGTTTGCCCCCTTTTCCCCCATAATCAATAGCTGTGGCTCCACCTGTGTGCAGGTATTGGATGGTAGCAATGACACTAATGCACACAGACTACACTATTGGTGGCATTTCTTTTATTTGGGCACTATTCCCAGTCTTGCAGCAACACTGAAGTGTGTGATCCACACTGTGTAGCACATACACACGCTGTCCTGAGACTGATCCACCTCCTAAATAATACCTGTTGCAGTCCTGACTGCTGATGAAGGGGGTAAAGGTGGGCTTAAAGATGTTGAGGAAAACAGATGGACTGCAGTCTGTTATTTAACTAGAAAACTTCACAGGGAGTGTAATATAGTAGCTTGTGTGTGTGTGTATAGGAGGGAGAGAGAGAGTGTGTGTGTACATATGTATTTTTAACTGCTTGTCCAGCATGTCTGATTCTAATTCTTAACTTTCCCCATGTTTCTCTCTCAGAGGGCACGGGCAGACTCTTCTTCGAGTACTACCGCATGCTAACCATGATGAGGCCAAAAGAGGATGACGACCGGCCCTTCTTCTGGCTCTTTGAGAATGTGGTGGCCATGAGTGCCCATGATAAAGCTGACATCTGTCGCTTCTTGGAGGTTAGAAAATAGTCTGTGCTCATTTCTTTCATTCTCTCTCCTCTAAGACTACAGGAGGGTTGTATTGGTCATGGCTGTCTACGTCCAACCTTTTTGTCTCTCTGTGTGTTAGTGTAATCCCATACTGATCGATGCTGTGAAAGTGAGCCCTGCCCACAGAGCCCGCTACTTCTGGGGAAATCTTCCTGGAATGAACAGGTAAAATCAAGTAATCTTGTTAAATCGTTAGGACCAGTTTTTAAAACCTCAAAAGAACTTCTATAGGTGAATCTAACTCCCAAGATTAGATTTAGTCCCTGTATTGGACAAATTGATCTACAGGCAAAATAAAAATAGTGAAACAAAATAATATTTACAAATACATACCGTATCTCACAAAAGTTTATACACCCCTCACATTATTGTAAATATTGTATTTTTTCATGAAAAAACACTGAAGAAATGACACTTGTAAAGTGTTGTAAAGTAGTCAGCATACAGCTTGTATGACAGTGTAAATTTGCTGTCCCCTCAAAATTACTCTGCACAGCCATTAATGTCTAAACCACTGGCAACAAAAGTGAGTACACCCCTAAGTAAAAAAGGGTCATTTGTGTAGTTTTCTATTGTCAAACAACAGAGTAAACACTGTTGTTTGAGTATATTGCTGGTGATGTCACCTGGCTGTGTCATGTGCGTAATGTTTAAGATCTTAATTGTTACAACGTGTCTCACCAGACCACTGGCTACTTCACTTACCGACAAGTTGAATCTGCAGGACTGTCTCGAAGTCGGACGACTCGCTACGGTCAGACTGATGAAAGAATGCGTTCATGTTCTATTCTTTGTTCGTCACACGTTGGCCTGGTTTGATCTTTCATTGCAATGTTTCTGCAGTTCAGCAAGGTTCGTACCATCACAACCAAGTCCAACTCCATTAAGCAGGGAAAGATGGGACCTCTGCCCGTCACCATGAACGGGAAGGAAGATTACCTGTGGTGCACAGAGATGGAGAGGTGAGCATGAGTAGAAAAAAAGCATCACAGAGAGCAAAGCTTGTTTTCGTGCATTCTACTGTGTGTCCTGAGATTTCAGACACACAGGAAGCACAAGCTGCCAGTGTTGGGGGCATTGTGACTTGGGAGGAACTGGAGACGGTCAGAAGACCAAATGGATGAGCTGCTGCAAATGAAGCTGCAAAACAGTGTGCATATGCGTGTGTGTGTGTGTGTGTTGGGGTTCAGCAGTTCTTGTGTGGTGGCAGTGAGTTCAGGGCTCTGACAACTTGTGGGAAAAAGCTCCTGCAGTGTCTGGCAGTTGCGGTTCTGATGCTGTGGAATCGTCTGCCAGAGGGTAGGAGGGAGAACAGTGCATGTGAGTGGTGGGAAATGTGCTTCATGGTGCTGTTTACCCGACGGGTGATGTGTAAGATCATTTGATTTCTTTAAAAAACACAAGTTGGGCCTCATTCATCATCCGTTCTTGTAAAGAAATTTCTTCTAAAGCCTCACATAGTTTTTATTTGTAATTTGTTCTCTAAAAGCATAATCTACACACAGAGCACATACACACACTTGAGAGGTTTTATAATATCAGTGGTTTTATAAAATGATTGCATTAAATCAAATTATATTATCATATTTAGGTCATTTTAGGTCATATTTAAAGCATTGTGGCCTTTTAAAATAAACACTACATTAATGCTTAATTTTTTTCAATTATGTTACTTGGGAACCACTGATCTGCCCAGTGTCAACCCAGATCTGTTCCCTGGTCCAAAGCTCACAAGGAACAACCGGCACACACTGTCTGTTTACATCGACAGTGAGATTCACCATGATAAGAAAAATGCTGTGGTTTAAAAATGTCACAAATCAAATGTAGACTTTTCTTAGGATCTTTCTTTGGGACAAATTTAAGAAAAAAGATGTTGATGAATGAGGCCCACAGTTATTTGTGAGACATATGATATCATCAAAGGAAAAAATAAGACTGTCTATGAGGTTTAATTTTTGAATATGCAGCTTTGCTCAAAAATTGTCTTTTTTATTGCAGTGTATTTGGTTTCCCGAAGCATTACACAGATGTGAACAACATGGGCCGAGGACAAAGGCAGAAGGTCCTGGGCCGTTCCTGGAGTGTTCCCGTGATCCGGCACCTCTTTGCCCCACTCAAGGATTACTTTGAATGCGAGTCCTAGTCGTTCTTTCGCCATGCTATGGTGGTACCAAAACTGAGATTCACTAGAAGAACAATTGTGGAGAACCAGTGTTCTGTCTAGAATCCCCACTCCCCCATTTCTCTCAAATTATTTTCTCTTTTGGTGTTTCTGCAGACTTTGACCTCACAGAATGTTTTACGCTGTTTTTGTTACGGTTTTTAGTGTTTTTAAAGTGATTTGATCCGACTTCCATGAGTGGTCAGGTCTTACAGAATGCACAGACACTTTTCTTGGTTCTGTTCGACCATCTTATTTACTGTATATCTACTTTGTGTGCTTGTGGCTTTCGATTACAATTTTACGCTGGACAGAGCCAGCTGAACCACCACCCACTACCTCAGTGATATTCTGTGACTGGTTCATTGTCTGGAGAAATACTGTTGAACTATTTATGATTTAATGAATGAGTTTGGCTTTAAAGAGGCTCTGGTCAGGATTTGGTCTTTGTTTAGTCCTATGAGTCCTACTGTGCCATCTGATTCCTATTTTATACTTTTACCCAAATTTATATAGAGGGTCACTGTAAAATGCTTAGAATAATGCACATTTGGCCCAAAAACAGGCTTTTTAACTTTACAGCTATGGAAATGGACCTCACAGCAATCGTTTAGATTGTTCAGGTTTTATTCGTTGTGGTCGTGTTTCGATTTCTAAACATTCATGTAATTTTGGAAGTGTTACACATGCCACCACTGCCTATGTTGACAATATTACGTCAATCATGTAATTTGCAGTATTTTAAAAGGAATATTTTTAAAAATCAAGGCAAAAAATTATCTTTTGATTAGGACAGGAAAGAAACATTAACTCACAGGTTAGTGATTGTCAGCATTTGTCTTTATGTATTCTGTATTTTTATTCATTTTTAGAGTGTTTTTTTATACTGTGTACTGTATTAGCTCTAACACACTGTGTATTTCCTGGAACTTTCCAGAAAACAGGAATGGGCCACAAAAAAATCCACTCCTTGAAATCAGAGGTGCTTTAGTTCAGGTCCAGAAACTCCTCTCCAGGATTTTTTTCCAACCCCCTGGACTTCTCTGCTGCTGGTTTGAAGGAACCAGAGGAGCCAGGCATTTGCAAGAAAATCCACCCACCTCAGCTCGATGACTTAAGTGCCTGTGAGAGGATGTTTGCATTTAATCCCATGTGTTTCAGAGGAAAAGCTTGACGTTAATCTGAGCAGACTGTTACCAGAGATAACGATGACCAGAGATCATATGCGTCTTTGTTTAATATACTGCTTAGAAAGGTGCTATGGAAATTGTCTGTCATCCAGGTGTTCATGTACAGGTGCTATTTCATCACCGTCGGGACCGGTCAACACAAAACCTCATATCAAATGGACCAATAGAAATGATTAAAAAAATGTATTTACATTCTTTCCATGGAACACGAATCATGTCTTTTTCAATCTCCTGTAGTTTTACTTTCTTTGGAAATGCAAGGTTTTGCTCTGACACTTTGTCCACATTTTATTACATTTAGTTTTTTACATTTGTACTTTTTTACGTATAGAAGTGTGTCGCAGTTGCTTGGGATGAAATCGTATGACATTAACTTCCATTACCAGTTCAGAAGGTTTATAAAAGTGGAGATACAAGGTTTTGTTCCGATAGAGAGGACTTGCTGGGTGTAGCTGTGTTTGTAACAAGCATGTGCTCTTACACGGTAGTCACTTGTATTTATTGGATTTTCAGGACCATGTTAGTTCTCACTATCCAACACTGCGCTGGTTTGTCTTTACTCCTGATCGATGTTGTTTTAACCAATGGCTTTGATTTCTGTCTAGTGTTCTCCTAAATGTGTTCAGCTCTTCTGTACAGCTGTCTTCAGATTTCTGGAGATGGACTGAAGGCTGTGCGAGTGTACCTGTAGAATGTGTGAGGTTTTTCTGTAGCTCTTTAACCAAGTGCCAGTGTGAGAAGTCGCTCGTCTGAGCTGGCTGTGTGGGTTTGGCCATCGGCCTGTTCACCTATGGAGAAAAACACCAGCAGGTCACAAGGGACCATCACGTCTGACAAGTTTTTGCTGAAATCTTTAATTAACATCTTTTATATTTTTTCATTAAAGTGGGTTGTTCCGAGACCCACATTTGGTGCTATGTTCTTGTACTGAACATCAGTTGTTAACAATAGTGTTAGGCTTTAATACTTCAATGATAAGCATGCCTCAGGTTTTGTCTTCATTGGCTAAATTGTTGAGTTTGATTGACCCATGTGTACCTGTGAAAAATAAAAAGTAGTTGAATTTTGTTATTGCTCAGTCTCCTATTTCATGCAATAAACCACAACATTAAAACCACTGACACATGCACAACTGTTTTACATTTACATTTGTTCGTTTGGCAGACACTTTTGTCCAAAGCGACGTCCAGCTACAGGAACAATCAAGCAGAGCTACAAAGAAGTTCAACACATTCATCTTAGTCATGAAATAGACGGTAAAAGCTACAACATTAACTATATAGGGTACATTACTATCTGGGAACATTCTCTAGGCAGAATTCAGGTGGAGATGGGCTTAGATCCTGAGGCCTGGAACAGTTGAGTCTTAAGTGCTTCTTGAATATTTATAATTCTGACAGAAATATCAGTTTTTCTTTTTTAAAAGACTTCATTAATCATCTGAGGGAAATTCAAGATTCAAGAGAAGTTTGTCAATACAACAGTATGCATAGTGCATTTATAAAGAAAATGTAAAGTAAAATAGAGAAAGATGAGAGATCAGCCTATAACTACATGGTAGGAGCTTGTCAATGATCTCAAAGCAGCTGGGACCACAGTCACCAACAAAACCTATGCTATAATAGATTAAAATCCTGCAGTGCTTACAAAGTCCCCCTGCTCAAGAAGGAAATGTGAAGGCCCATTTGAAGTTTGCCAATGAACACCTGAAGGATTCAGATAGAGCTTGGGAGAAGGTTCTGTGGTCAGATGAGATCAAAATCAAGCTATTTGGCCTAAACTTGTCCCTAAGATGACCATCCCCACTGTTGAGCATGGAGATGGAGACATTACGCTTTGGGGGTGTTTCTCTGCTAAGGGCACAGGACAACTTCACCACATTGGTGGGAGGATGGACAGGCCACGTAATCTTGAGTGACAACCTCCTTTCCTCTGCAGGACACTAAAAATGGGTGGTGGCATGACAATGACCCAAAGCAAACCGCCAAGGCAACAAAGGAGTGGCAACAAAGAAGTGCATTAAGGTCATGGAGAGGCCTAGCCAGTCTCCGGACCATAATCCCATAGAAAACCTGTGGAGGGAGCTGGAGCTTCAAGATGCCAAGCGACAGCCTCGAAACCAAATACTAAGTCTTATTTTGCTGTGGGGGTCAAATACTTATTCCACTCAATGAATTGTAAATCAATTTATATATTTTATATAATGTGATTTTCTGGATTTTCTTTTTGATATTCTATCTCTCATTGTTAAACTGTTAAAATTATAGACTGTTCATTTGTTTGTCAGTGGGCAAACAAACAAAATCAGTGAGGGGTCAAATAAGAGAAATACTACTTTAGCCTTGGTATTCGATTTACTATGTCTACCTTAGTTTACATTATGCAGGAAATTTTCAGCTGAGTTCTCCTTTAAGTATTTCTGTTCCACCTTTTCTCTGCCTAAACACTCTCAATATTTATTAAACCACAGGAGGACGTTTATTTTGCCGGATGTAAGTGATCACGTGACACCCGCCGGCAGCTGAAGGAGGGAAGGCGGCGTCTTACAAATCCGCGGTGTTGTCCATTACCAACTATCAACTACGGTAAAGTGAGTTTATTACAGGTTTATCTCGTCGTGCGGTCGGAATGAACGTTCAGTTATTCTTTTCTGTGGTGAATAAGGCAGAATTCGACCACTTTTTCGTGTTACAAGCGCCTTCTCAGACTGAGGCAGTTGCTAGTGACGGTCAGCTAGCTTCCACTTCCTCCTTGTTTTGCATATTTCTTTAACTGCCCAACTCATAACCAACCCAAGTGTGTGATAAAAGCTCTTTTTCAGAAGTTTGACAACCGAACAAAGTGGGTTGAACTTATGCTGGGCTGTTAGTTATCTGTCTAGTTTGAGCCTTTTGTCCTTATCTGCATAAGATAATGGCATTTTTAGTCACAACTGTTCACATTACTGGTGAATGGAACCAGACGTCTGGTTCCTCTAGAATAGGGCTGTGTGCAGAACAGTTTGGTGGTTTCCCTCACCAAGTAGACCTGAATGAACTCACCTGTTCATTGCCTGCTTTACTGAATATTTCAAGAGGGGTACTACCAAACTGCTGGACACCAGCCCTCCTGGACTGACTTTGGACGCCCCTGACCTAGAAGCTCGCTCACAGAAGACATTTTACATTTACATTTATTCATTTGGCTGACACCTTTGTGGTACAGGAACAATCAGACATTAGTTCAGACATGACAGCACTGATGTGAGAGCTACAGAGAAGTCAGAGATGCTGCCTGATCCAATGTTCTACCAGTTTGGAGAACCTTAAATGAAACCTTTTTCATGGTACATGAAATGATGCAAATTCGTCCAAAAAAGAGAACACGTATGTTTTCCGATTTAATCACAAACCTCCAACGTTACCTATCAGTATATCAGAAGATGCATGTGTGTTCACTGGTGGGTTTGGGTAATAAATAAAATGTATTTGTGGTGTAAACCTCACAACCTCTGGTTCCTATCACCCCCACTGTAAAGAAATCCGAGTTGCTTAGTATCAGTGCATTGAAACATTGCGTATCAAAATGCCCTTTAAATGTAAAGGAAGTGGTGAGACAGAGCGTGCTGCAGGCGTGTGGGGTACGGAAGTTGCTTTTGCTTGGAGGAATAGAGGAACGTGATCATGTGCTTTTCGGAATCAACATTAGACCTCATTGTTTTTCTCTAGTCATGGCTGTGAATGTCTACTCTACGTCCGCAACTAGTGAAAACCTGAGTCGCCATGATATGCTGACATGGATCAACAGCTCTCTGCATATGAACCATGCCAAGATTGAGCAGCTGTGTACAGGTCAGTGACATTTTTATTTTATTTTTTGCACTTATCATAATACACACTTGGACCTGTCTGAATTCTAATGTTGGCCCTGGCTTAAATAATGGATTCATTTCCTTAATTTCACAAACCTAAAAAGACTCACACTCACCCTCATGCAATATTGCCATTTGCAAACCCACACCATGTTCATTTTGCACATATCTGTCTTCTGAGGAACACACCTCACTTTAAAATGTCTTATGTCCCTCGTTGTCTCTTTGTTTAATGTCGAGTGTACAAAGCCTTCCTTTAATAAAAAAAAATCTTAGTTATATAACTTAATAAAGTTATAGGTATTTTTATAGATTTATATGTATTGTTTATTTAGGTTAACTCGATTTGTATTTAAGGGCAAGTTCTATGTTATATATTTTACTTTTTTTTTTTTTAATTATATTATTTTACAATCTTTGTAAATGCACCTTGAAGAGGGGCCTGTGAGAAATGACTTTTCAATACACTGTGTTGACGACAAACCTCAATCTAATCTTGAATCTTATTACCGTATATCTTTGAATAATAGCCCGTTTCTTATTGACGCACGTTTCCTATAAACGGCAGGTTTGAAGAGATGTCAAGACAAATAGACTCAGGTCTCCGATAGTAACGATAGTATATTCGGTGCTAAACCACTCCCACAATAACAGCAGCATCACAGACAAGTATCACAGCTGAACAGACAGAGGGATGATTTTAGTTGTGATGTTTTATCTTCTGTCAAAATAAATGTGAAAAAGCTGCATGTCATTTTGTGGAATTAATTACCATCACCATTTTGTCTGTGAGGAGAATAATAGCCTGTCTCCAACAAACGCCTGTCTCTATTAAACGTCAGAGCATCCAAATATTTTTTGGAATAAATGCTGAGGCTGCTTTTGGAAGATATACGGTATTTGTGTGAAACCTGGATTATGATTGGTCAGTTGTATTTGAGACGGTAAATCCTATTCCTTTGTGGTTGGTAAATTGGTCTCTTCTAACTGGTGTCTTTGTTGTTGTCTTCATAGGTGCCGCCTACTGTCAGTTTATGGATATGTTGTTCCCATCCTGTTTGCCCTTGAAGAAAGTGAAATTCCAGGCCAAGCTAGAGCACGAGTATATCCACAACTTCAAAATACTTCAAGCCAGCTTTAAGAAGCTCGGGGTGAACAAAGTAAGTAAAACCCAGGGACATGACTCACTTGGTCTCCATCCAGTATCTCTACTGCCATTTCTTTGATTTGAAGCAAATAAAATTAATTTAGCATCTTTTCCTACAAATAATAATAATAATAATAAGCTTTATTTATAGAGCACTTTTCATACATGCAGCTCAAAGTGCTGATTGTTCAATGCTCATCTTTTCTGGGATTTCTTCTTTATTTTTCATTTGCTAAACCTTTTCCAACTCTCACAGATTATCCCTGTGGACAAGCTTGTGAAAGGGAAGTTTCAGGATAACTTTGAGTTTGTGCAGTGGTTTAAGAAGTTTTTTGATGCGAACTATGATGGGAAGGAGTATGATCCAGAAGCAGCTCGACAGGGACAGGAGCAGGCTTCATGTCCAGCTACAGCAGTGGCCAATAAACCCAAGAAAAGCAGCTCAGGTGAGGGGGAAATTACATTGAGTCAGTATTCAATAATGCAACACTTTTAAGACATTTTCCCGTCTGTTATATTAACTAACAGGTATTTTCAAGATTGCCTGACCATTCATTTTTACTACACATTTGACATATCTATGAATATCTGTGCTAGTCCGCTGCCCATTCTTGATTTTCGAGTTCTGGATTTGCTTTTATAGCTTTTCTAGATTTTACTAGTGAGGACATGAAATTGGTCGTTTATGATGGGCTTGATTGGATGGCCAGACCTGGGCATGTTGGCCATTGTTTGGAATGTGGAATGGCTGAGTGTATTCGTTTTAAATCTTTTAAAATCCCTGACCAGATTTATAAGTTGCTGTAATCTTCTTTCTGAAGCTCTTTTGATATCACCATGGTGTCCACTCTCACCTCAACAGTCAGGAGCACACCAGACTAAATGTCTAAGGTTTAAATAAGGCAAACCTGTTATTTTTTTTTTAAAGAATTTTTTTTTTCTAATCGCATGCATCTGATGTGCTGCACCTGTGTGTGATCTATTTTTATTAGGAATAAAGTTGGGGCTGTCCTAAGTTATTCCTCAACAGAAATCACAATTTCTTTAGAATTACATTGTACAGAAGATTTTAAAAAGTCCTTTCTTCAGTTTTAATTGTTTAGTTGTATTACTTGAATCTTTCAGTATTGTTAAATTTGAAACTAAATATCCATGTGTCCAAGAATGTTGCAAAACACACAGGCATTCATAGTGTTATTAAAATAATAAAATAATTTTGATTGCTTTTATTTATGTATTTGTTGCTGGTTTGCAGTTATCATTGTCATAATCTAAATTTAGAGGATGCCTTTGTCTGTATTGCATGTTTGTGATCCTAATTTTGATGTCAGAGCCACGCATCGCCCCACTCAAGCCAACAGCTCCAGTTGGTAAGAGAGATATGATGTTTTAGAGGGTTTTTCTTTAAAGAGGAAATTGGAATTTGGTTCCAGGCACTTTAATTCTGCTCTGAAGGCTTCACCACAATTCACTCTGTCTGATCACGGTGTGCGCTCTTCCTGTATGTTTGTGGTTTTGTTGCCATATTCTTACAACTGTTGTGCTTTGAACAGCCCCACAGAGATCAACCACAGCTGCTCCCAAAACTGCACCAGCTGCTGCACGGAGGACAGGGTCAGTGGCTACAGAGGAAGATAGAGAAGAGCTCACTCAGATGGTTAGGCCTAGCTCATTTGTCAATTTGATTTTCTGTTTTTTATAGAAAAAATTAAAATTATTATTAAATAAACATTTATAGATGGATGGATTATTAACACTAAAGATATGACCCTTTGATATAATGTAATCAGTGTACAGCTTGTATAACAGTATAAATTTGCTATCCCTGCAAAATAACTCAACACAGCCATTAATGTCTAAACCGCTTTCCACACCCCTAAATGAAAATGTCCAATTTGTGCCCATTTAGCCACTTTCCCTCTCCTGTGTCATGTGACTCATTAGTGATACAAGGTGTGAATGGGGAGATGTTGAGTTAAATTTGGTGTTATCACTCTCAAACTCTCTCATACTGGTCACTGGGAGTTCAGCATGCCACCTCATGGCAAAGAACTGAAAGCAAGAATTGTTGCTCTACATAAAGATGGCCCAGTCTATGAGAAGATATTGCCAACATCCTGAAACTGAGCTGCAGCACAGTGGCCAAGAGCATACAGGGCTTTAACAGGACAGGTTCCACTCAGACTGTAATGTTGTGTGTTGACCTGTGGGGGCAGTAGTGAGTCCAGACTGTAATGTTGTGTGTTGACCTGTGGGGGCAGTTGACATCCTTATGTTAAAGCTCCTTATACGGTCACATAGGTAGAGAAAATATCGCCCCCTACTGGGTTAATAATGGGACATATCTGCTCCTCCAGAACATTAACGGTATGACAATGCAATAAAGACATTTTTGTTGCGCTCCTCTGGATTTACACAGAATTTCCTGCAAGCGTGTGTGGACTCTGATTCGCTCCAGTGAACAGAAACCTGGTCTGTGTTTGATCCACACTTACCTGGCATCACAGATGCTGGAAAAATTCTCGATTCAAATGGCTGTGGACCAGGCCTGCCTTGTTAGCTACTTCAATCTTATTGAATCCAGTTTAAAATAAGGAAAGCAGTCTTCTAACACAAAACATGAAACAACATTCAACTACATTCAAAATAGATTTGATTTATTATTATTTTTATTTGTTTATTGTCTTCTTTGAAATACAGTAGACTCCATTTGAGGAAATTGGAATAAAGAATAATTGCCATTGATGGACGTTTTTCCAAATTACCATTGCTTATCAATCACCATGTTTTTTTTTAAAAAACCTATGCTATTTGTATGGAGGTTCTCCTGTCCGGTCTAATGTTAATTTTCCACTGATCACCAGGTGACTGATCTGAAGACCACTGTCACAGATTTGGAGAAGGAGAGGGACTTTTATTTTGGCAAGTTGAGGAATATTGAGCTCCTCTGCCAGGAGAAAGAGGGGGAGTCTGATCCTACGCTGCAAAAGATTCTTGATATTCTGTACGCCACAGACGTGAGTGTCGTTTGCTATAACAGGCAGCTGTAAAATGTTGATCTTTGAGTCCATTTTTTACATTGTGATATTTTCTTTTAACAGGAAGGTTTTGCGATTCCTGAAGATGAAACGGGTGAACCAGAAGAGTTTTGACTCCTCCATAGGCTGTGTTCAGCTTTTGGACAAGTGTGTACTTCTATAATTTCAACCCTCTTTCTTCAGTTAGCCACCTTCTGGTACATTGCTTTTGCACATTGACCTTGGAATGTTTTATATGTGGAGAGAGGTTCTGTAGCTGTGCCCAAATGTTTTTGAAGTAACAGATTATACTGAATAATAATAAGAAGAATTATTATTAAAATGTTAATTTGTCCTTTCTACAGAATTAACTTATTGAGTTTTTTCCCTTTTTGATTGCTTTATCAACTTTCCTTGTATGAAAGAACGCTCTTTTTTTTTATCACTAGTCTAGTTTTCAGTGGCTGCTGCACTGCTATGGTTAAACACAAGTATTTCCACTTCCTCTAATACACTTAGACACAGAATGTGTGATGAGCATTTTTTGTGTAGCATTACGTATGAACACTTCCCCTTTCTTAAAGGGCTCACATAATTTTCCCCACTTTCTTGAAATAAAACACTTTGTAGTGAGCCATTGTCCATGTCCACGCCAGTTTATACAGTCAAACCTGTTCGCTCGCCCCCTGTTATCTCGCCATGAAAGGCTGCAGAAAAGATTTCCTTCCCTTTTACCTCGTTATGCTGCCACCTTCACCGCAACTTGTCCATTGTGTACATTTCTCAATCTATATCACGCCATACTTCCGTCCGTGTAAGCGAACACACTTAGAACACACTCAGTCGTACTAATTCTATAATTTGGCTGCTCATGCTACTGTGCTGCTGCCGTTTTCTTATTATTAATTCATACATGTAATGATGCTGTGGAGACTTTATTAACATGCTAGTGTCATGCGTCCTGTGGTAACGAGCAGTGCGCATATAGCGAACGCCAGTGTCTTTTGTGGGAGTCCAGTATTACTCTAAACTATTTAGTAGGCGTCCAACTACTTTCCACTACTGGATATGACAAACGCAAAAAATGGGAGCCTACGTCGTAACCACAACTCCCTGTGATCCGTTACGATAGCTTGCCACCCCACCTCTCGCCACATTTATGGCCCGGGCCAATGGGGGTGAGCTAATGGGGTGTGTATTTATGTTAAAATATTGCAAAATTTGCTTCATAAATCCAATTTGGGAAGAATATTTAGAACTCAGCTAAAGTATGAAAAATTTCTTGTTGAGTCTGGGTTTGGATCATTCTCTACAATGTTCTGTGAGAATTGTTCATCAGTTCATTGGTGCCCACTTGTTGGACCACCTTGCTGTGAGATGACAGCAGTAACCACTCCCTTTTAAAATGTATGATAAAGGCTACAAATATAGCTCTTTCCCTTGGAAGAAACCTTGTTCGGGTTCAAAATTGGACCTCAAAGATGTTTCACTTTTGATGGGACATTTATATTATTTGTACCTTGAGGAACCTCCACAGTACTTTTTTGAAGGGGAAAACAAAACTGCCCATATGGTAGGTACCCCATACCCTGCTAAATGAAGGTTTCTCCTTTATCTTTGACATTCCTTTTCAATCGCCTGCACTGAAGGTCAGGGTGTGAATGAGAAGATTGTGTGGAGATACTGGGGTTGGGGCATGAGTAATGCCTAGGATCTCTACCTGATGCAGCACATGCTCAGAGTCAAATACAGCAGGGGGTGGTGGGGTTCTAGATTTCCCCAGCTTGCAGGGCCTGTCCTAATCCTCTCCAGAACACACACATCAAACCAGTAACAGTAAAACTATAGAAAAGTAAATCTGCAATTATAACTTAAAATTATATGTACATAAAAATACAAACGCGATACCAAAAAAATACACTACAAATTGTGAATAAAAACAATGCAATGAAGTGGAAGTTTCAAATTTCAATATTATAATCAGAACAGAATATAGATAACATATCAAATGTTGAAAATCAGACATTTTAAAATGTCATGCCAAATATTGACTCATTTTGGATTTTATGAGAGCTACACATTTCAAAAAAGTTGGGACAGGTAGCAATAAGAGGCCAGAAAAGTTAAATGCACATATAAGAATCAGCTGAAGACCAATTTGCAACTATCTTCGGGCCCTTACACAGCTCTGCATCACACACAGCAACGCTACTGTAATGGAAATCACAACATGGGCTCAGGGAAACTTCCAGAAGATATTGTCGGTGAACACAATCCACTGTGCCATTCGCCGTTGCTAAAACTCTATAGGTCAAAAAAGAAGCCATATCTAAACATGATCCAGAAGAGCAGGTGTGTTTTCTGGGCCAAGGCTCATTTAAAATGGACTGTGGCAAAGTGGAAAACTGTTCTGTGGTCAGACGAATCAAAATCTGAGATTCTTTTTGGTAAACTGGGACGCCATGTCATCCGGACCAAAGAGGACAAGGACAACCCAAGTTGTTATCAGTGCTCAGTTCAGACGCCTGCATCTCTGATGGTATGAGGTTGCATGAGTGTGTGTGACATGGGCAGCTTACACATCTGGAATGGCACCATCAATGCTGAAAGGTATGTCAATGTTCTAGAACAACATATGTTCCCATCCAGACGTCGCCTCTTTCAGGGAAGACCTTGCATTTTCCAGAATGACAATGCCAGACCACATACTGCATCAATCACAACATCATGGCTGCGTAGGAGAAGGATCCGGGTACTGAAATTGCAGCCTGCAGTTCAGATCTTTCACCCATAGAAAACAATTTGGCGCGTCATAAAGAGAAAGATGCGACAAAGACCTAAAGTTGAACAACTAGAAGCCTGTATTAGAAACGAATGGAAAAACATTCCTATTCCTAAACTTAAGCTACTTTTCTCTTCAGTCCCCAGACGTTTGCAGACTGTTATAAAAAGAAGAGGGGATTCCACACAGTGGTGAACATGGCCTTGTCCCAACTTTTTTGAGATGTGTTGATGCCATGAAATTTAAAATCAACTAATTTTTCCCTTAAAATTATACATTTTCTCAGTTTCAACAATTGATATGTCATTTATGTTGTATTCTGAATAAAATATTGAAATTTGAAACTTCCACTTCATAGCATTCTAGTTTTATTCACAATTTGTACAGTTTCCCAACGTTTTTGGAATCAGGGTTGTATCACTGTGATCTGGTTTTCAAGCAGGACCCATGTTAGGAACCTTCCAGCTTGGAAGCATCGTAGGATTGGTGGGTGGAATTGGTCCATGGCTGAAGAAAATGGAGGGGAAAAATAAAAATATGTAGGAAACATTAATGCAAAATTATTATTTGCAGAATTTTACTGATTGGGGTAAAATTCCCATGATTATGTTAAATTCAAATAAAGCAAATTCTGATCTCATGTCGAAGACGTGCGTCTGTGAAAAATCTGTTTATTGGTACTGGGGTATTTTACTAGGGTGTAGTGTGTGTTATTGTAATACAATGATTTAAAAAAAATATTTATGCCCTTTCTACATTTTGTCATGTTACAACCACAAACCTAAATGTATTTTATGTGGATTTTATGTGATAGACCAACACAAAGTAGCACATGATGAACCAATGGCCTTCAGAAGTCACCTAATTAGTAAAGACCCCCTCAGTATAAATACAGCTGTTCTGTGAAGGCTTCAGAGATTTCTTAGAGAACATTAGTGAACAAACGGCATCTTGAAGACCAAGGAACACACCAGACAGATTAGGTACAAGGTTCTTGAAGTTTAAAGCAGGTTATAAAAAACCTAGCTGCAGAGATCCACAGCTCAGGAGAGAGAATTTGTCAACGGGACAACTATTAGTCTTGTACTCCTCAAATCTTGCCTTTATGAAAGAGAATTTTTGACAGGAAGGTGCCATGGGATACAGCAAACATGTAGATGATGTTCTGATGAGATGAGACCAAAATGGAACTTTTTGGCCTACATGCGAAGCGCTACACATCAACCTGAACCCACCATCCTCGTGGATCACAGCTCGATTTATTATGGAAATTTATTTATATTAATTTATATTATTTATATTAATTTATTATTAAAACCGTGCGCCTGAATGATTTTGGAAAAGTATATTTATAATTCAGACCCATATTGTGATTAAAATTATTTTCTGTAATGTAGTGTGTGTCTGCAGGAGACCTGAATGCGCCAGACCACTGGCTTGTTGTAGTTTGTGTTGTACATTTTTGCTTTTAAGATAGTCAACCTCAACCATGTTGTTTTAGACTCCATGAGTCACTGAGTGAATCTGCCTGACATTATTTTATTTAAGAATCGTAATACAGAGCAAGTACAATTTAACACAACTTTGGCTGATACACTAGGAGTGGATCAGAAGGTCGTAGGTTCAAGGCCCAGCTCAGGCATCACTGAGGAACCCTTGAGCAAAATACCGACCCGCTACACTGCTCCACGTGTGGATTGGATGCATTATTTGTTGAGGGGTGTGTTCACAATGACAAAGTCACCGGCAAATTCCATCTACGGAGTCTGAACAAGCTTGAAAGACCAGCCACTGTGATCGATACTAGGGGTGGGAATCTCAGGGTATCTTCCGATACAATATGCGATACATGGCCCACAATAACGATAATATCATGATAATCAATATATATCGCATGACAATAATGTAGCGATACATCACAGAAACACAGGGATGTGTTATTAATTTATATAAGTAACAGCAACGCTATTGTCACATTTCCCGTATTTGTTTTGCGACCGTAGTCGGAAGCAGAGAAACTGCCACTTTAGCTTCAGGCTTCACTTCTGTTCCTTTTTGTCACTTGTCAAGTTGTGCAACCGAACTACGATTCCCAGAAAGCAACTCTTTCCACCTATTTTCCAGCACCAGACAACAGCCCACAATGCATTGCTTCCCATGAAACACGTCTTCCACTACAGCGCTAGTTTAACCCTGTGTTTTCCAGACAAATTATGGAGCAATACACTTCTGTCTAATCTTAATTTTTGTTGAGGACAGGGAGGATGCACAATTCTGCACACTTGGATACTGGGTCTTTTCCTTTTTTTAAAGAAGCTCTCCAGTGATGTGTGTTTACTCACATTGACAGTTCACTTTTAGCTTCAGCCATCGCTATTAAACAAGTGCATGAGACACACAGAGATGCGGCCATCACACAATAATGCACAATCTGTTCCGTCAATGTTCTAAAAGCCAAACTCAGACTTTAGATATAACTGTGGCTGGGGTCTCAGCCGTCTCAGCTGAGCTTCTATCTGTTCTGAAGTTCTTCAGCTTTCACCAAAGTCTCCTACACTCAGTCGAGCAGCGCCACCAAGTGGAGAGATGTAGTGATGCTGGTGAGTCAAATTGGTGGCGAATGTTTAATAATTTACACATCGATACTGTAGATGTATCGATTATTATATTGCGTATTATATGCTTGTAGGTGTGATCAGTGCTGCTCATTCTTCAAGATCAAAGAGAGCAATTCCAGACTTTTCTCCAGCACTGTGCACCTGCCTCCCTCTAGGCCAGGGGGGACCAAAGTCGGTCCTGGGGGGTCACTGTCTAGCACAGTTTGGAAGTTTCCTCCTCAAACACACTCACTACACCTGGCTATGAATAGAGTTGAATCAACCAAACTGCTTGAAATGTAACTTTATTAGCAGTGTCCTCCTCTCTGCCACTAATGCGCTTTGGTCGATATGGTAACGCGTAAACATTCAATTCAGAATAAGTTTTCAGTACTGTTGTGGTAATCTAAGGGTTTTTTGCCATGACTTTTATCCAGAATACCGGCAAAGTTGATGTCTCGAACATACTTAGATGCTACGGATTGAGATCGTATTTTTTAAAAAAGTTGTAATTTTTTGTACGGCCCTGTACAAAATGCTCCACAGCTCGTTACCGGTCCGCGGCCCGGGGGTTGGGGACCACTGACCTAGTAGATGGGATCCACTAGACCAGGGGGGTCCTGCTCCTGGAGGACCAGTGTCCAGTACAATTTGTGGTCTCCCTGAAAACACACACCTGGTTCAGCACACCTGTTCATCACCAGGTGTAGTGAGCGTGTTTGAGGAGGGGAACTACACTGGGCCTGAGACCTGCTACTTCTCCCAAGGTTTCAACTTCCTGGACATTTGGGAAACAGTTGGTTGTTGGTTACACACTTTAATGTCCAGCTTCTGAAGTCCAGGGATCTCCTCACCGGCTTGAATCATGCGAAACACTTCTGCGAACGAGAGTGGAGTGCCTTCTCCTGACACAGGCTCCTCCTTTGACTCTTCAGGGCCACAAACATCGTCCCTTTGGCCCAAGTTGCCTCCAACATGACTCGTCTCCATAGTAAGTGCTCCAACTACATCCGAGACAGTCTGTAGACCAAGCTGTCCATCTTGCCAATCCCGAAAACCAATTAGATCTATTGGCTCGATGAACCTACAGCAAGGAAAGGAAAAGACTGGTCAGCTTGGTGAACTTCAACTTAAACTTCATCATGCAATTGAGTGATTTTTTTGCTTTTCTGCGGTTTCTGAACAATGTGATCTACAACATGACTAAACATTACTGCCACACTTAAAAGTACTTATGAAAAAATGATATAAATGGTAAAAGTAATTACCGATATAACATGTAAAGAGCTAGACTTTACCATTCAGCCATAACATTAAGAGCACTGGCAGGTGAAGTGAGGAACATTGCAGGTGGTCCTAATGTTATGGCTGATCCTGAGGGAGACCTGCTCACTATAAGACAGGTGGTCCTAATGTTATAGCTGAGTAGTGCATATGGCCCAAAGTATGCAACAACACAGTTATATGAGCTCAAATGTGCAAAATATGATGTGCTTTAACATTAAGACTGTCCAAACAGCAGTGGTTAAAGTCACGTGGTCTGGGCCCACGTGTACTGACTGGACTGGGCTTCGGCGGCGCATGCGCAGTGTACCTGTTATAGTAGAAGATTTTTAGCTCCAGCAGATCTTTGTCGGACACTTTCTTCAGACCGGCCTGATATCGAGCATCACCGTCGAAGTCGTACGAGTCAAACCTGCTGTACGGAGAGTCCATGGCAGCAAAACATTAGCTTAAAACTGAGAAAATTCTGCGTGAAGTTAATCACCTACAACCATAAACAGCGTTTATGTAAACATGTCCTAGCTGAACATCGCATCTGCGTCCATAGAACAAGTCCTCTTAGCGGCATTTCAAAATAAAAGTCCCATACACGTCATGTGTAAAAAGTATAGTCTACAGTACAGTAAAAATCTTACTAAAATACGCTTTTCACCGACCAGGCAACAGCAAGCACTGTAGCTTAACAATAAATTTTGTCATTATATTTATATTAATTATATCTATAATAATTGTTATACACCCTCTGCATAGCTTGTTTCATCCGTTAAAATGTAGTAAACCATACATTTAAGATTATTTTTTATCTTAGTTTTTCATTTCTCAGTTTTGATTAATAACTTACTAACTCAAAATAATTAGAAACATAATCATAGTCATGACTATTACATCTGATCGACACCAGATAATAGGGGCGTGTTCTTAAAGGCATCACCTCGCGTCCTTGTTTTGTGCCCTGATGAAGGCCAAGATGGTTGCAACACTGCAACACATCAGCCCATGTGCTTTTAATCTAGCTTGCCATGATTTATTACATTTATTAAATGCCTGTCTCACAATACACTATCCCCGTTTGTTATACGAATCCATGAGATGGATTGAAATGAGAAAATAAACTTTTTCAATAATTGATTTTATTGTAGTTTCATGGCATGCGCTAAGAAATCTTTCGAATGTTCTGGTTGTCGCTCAGCAACATTTTATGCCTGTGCGCGGCACTCAAACATCCCATATTCACCCAAAATATTAACATTTATACTAAAGCTGTTAATGTTTGCTAACTGTGCTAATGGCAGAGGGATATGAAATCACAAATCTGAAACACAAAACCTGTTCCCATCACAACAGGCGTCTGCTGTGGGCATTATAAGTTGCACATTAGTGTGCTTCACAGTGCAAGCTCTACATACCACAGTGGTGTCAGTATGGATAGTTCAGTATCGATAAACCCAGTTTTATTTAAATAGCTTTTTAAGATATTAATTATTAAAAAAAAATTTAAAACTGAAAAGGGCAAACACCAACTTCAGCAGCATCTGTGTGGAACAGTGAGCTCTGTGTGACATCTATCTTATTGCAGGTAGGTCGGTTCAGTAATGTAAACAATGAGTAACAATAAATAAAAAGAATAAAATGAATAAAACATTAAAGTCCATATGTAAGAAAGCAGAACAGGTAGAGAGTCAAACCGCCATCTTGATTTTGCCCAAATCTTGTACTGGAATCTGATATTGGCCTCATTTTTGAAAAATCATGTGAAACCAAAGCCATAAGGCAAAGCACATTTATTTCTATAGCACATTATCAGAGTCATTCAATGTTCTTTACATATAGAAAACAAAATACATTTGAGGTCATGTGAGATCTGAGTGAGATAACGCCTGAGAACGCATCATTGGTTCCGGGCTCCCCTCCCTGCAGAACATCTACAACTAATGATGCCGATCAAGAGCATCCAAGCTCATCAAAGACCTCACACACCAACAATACCCTGTTCTGCTTGCTGAGATCAGGGAGACGGTTCTGCAGCATCAGAACCAAAACTGAGAGACTGAAGAGGAGCTTTTCCCCACATTCCATCAGACTCCTCAACCACGACACTGCATAACACACACACACACACATCTTATTATTCAGTACATATATATAGTGTGTAAAGGTGTATATGGATGTGAACATATGTATATATACACATATATTTCTATTAAGGATTACTTGAGTTTCTATTTCTGTATAGTGCATGAAGCACATCAGGTTACATTTCAATGCTTCTTATACTTGTGTAACCTAGTATGTGATGAATAAAGCACCTTGAATCTTGAATCTTGAATCTTGAATCTTGAGATCTGAGGGCCTCACCTAGGCCATGCCCACACTGCAAGTCATCAGAACACATTAATACATTTTAAGTGAACCGAAAGACAAAACGTGTGGTCGTGGCCTAAGTGAGATTACCTGAAGCTCTCAGATAAAAAACCCACTTAGTGACTTAAACCAATGAACAGACAAAGACTGGTCTACACAGTGTCAGAAATCTGCAAGGTTAAACATACAGGGAGCATGTAATTCACAGTCTTGAATGATCTGATCTGACGATACCTTGTATCTCCAACTTATAATGGAAGGTAATGCAAATATATTTTCTTGTGGTCATTTTAGGGCATTTCTATTGGTGCATTTCTATTGCATTAATAAACATTGTAAAACGCATCTGATCTTCCCTAATTATGCAAAAACATGAGCCTGTGAGGCATGGGCTACCACTTCACAGACTCGGGTGGACTTGGCCCTCTACCTGTGACTCTACCTGTCTTTTTGTCAATCATTAATTTCAGAGATCAGGAAGACATCACTTAGACAATCCTCCGCTTGGAGCCAGACTAAACTCGTTCCTCTTGTTTTTCATCTTAGATGGCAGTCCTTAACCTTTTCTGAGCTGAAGTGTGGAGAAGTCTAAGGTTTAGGAGCTGTCTACCACCTCTGGGTTCTACCTCAAGGCCACTGAAGCCCTGTGTAGAGGCGGCGGGTTCTGTATTCTCACATGAGCAATGCTCCGGAGGGTAGACAACTGCAGCCTGATGGGGGCTGAGATCCCCCTCTCCTCAGAGTTTTTCAAAGGTGAGCCTCACTCTCATCTGACGCCTCATGATCTGTTCGTGTGTGCTGTAGCGTCATATTACCGTATTTTCCCAACAATAGGCCTTCCCACATTATAGGCCCCATTCTATAAGTAGCAGAAAATGTTAGAAAATGATAAGTCACCCCATGTTATTAGCTGCAGTGTTACTGAATTTACTGATCTGAAGGAGAAGAATATAATTTGCAGAATTCTGCAGAATTTAAGTCGTTGTCCAGGTCGTTGCTTTCGCAAAGCAATGTCTGTAATATCTGAGAGTGAACGTGTGTCCAACATCAGCGACAGCAAAGCAGCACAAATCGAATCGTTCTGTGAGGAACACAACGTTTATGGATCTGATTTTGAAGGATTTGAGTTAGGTTTGAGTTGATTTAAGCCTAATAATTACAGCATTTCAGTGTTGCTAATTTTATACTGAAGAATTTATATGTAGATGGATGATTGACAGCGTTGTACTGCAGTACTTCCACCCTCCAGTCATTCAAATGAAAAATTAAAGCTCATCTTTTCCAGCCAACAATAAAATTTAGTTCCTTTTATTTGTGTAAATGGAGTTTGTCCAGCTTGTATTCTACAATAGGATGTGA
>JBBIGC010000018.1:11521475-11533921 GCA_037576955.1 Lepidarchus adonis
TAGTAGTAGTTTAGAGAGTTACAGTACTACTACATGCACTTTAAATGTAGTAGTAGTAGTTTAGAGAGTTACATTACTACTACAGGCACTTTAAATGTAGTAGTAGTAATTTAGAGAGTTACAGTACTACTACATGCATTTTAAATGTAGTAATGGTAGTTTAGAGAGTTACATTACTACTACATGCACTTTAAATGTAGTAGTAGTAGTTCAGAGAGACACCCTAGGCAATCTTTCTGTAGAGCAACAATATTTTTTTCCAGATCTTTAGAGAGTTCTTCGCCATGAGTTGCCATGTTGAGCAAGTGACCGGTATGAGAGAGAAAACACCAAATTTAACACACCTTTATTAATACTAAATATATTTACAAAGATGTGAGGGGTGTACTCACTTTGTTATACTGTTTACATTTATGGGAATTGCTGAGGATTAACTCAACCTTAAGTATTTTTATTAGATTGGTTACTTTGTATAAAATGTAACTGTGGTTAGTTATTGTTTCATTATTGTTAGAATTAAATTTCACAATGATGTTTGTGTAATTCCACCACAGACTTTGTGGTGGTTAAGCTGCAGTACAGATTGTTTGGTAAGGCATTTCCGTCAGAGAGAGTGAGTTGGCTGTACTCCCTCTGGACATTGAATCCTCAGCTTAGTCCAGTCAGCTCTGTTCAGCTTTAGTTTCTCTGCAGGAGGACAGATACCTTCAGCTTCTATCCATCATTCTCTCAGTTACTGTCTGTCCCTTCTCTCTTATCTCTGCTGATCTGCCTTTACCTTCCTCTATCCTCTGTCCACACTCAATACCTGTCCTTCCTTCTTGTTCTCGTCCTCACTCTTAACGTCCCTGGAGGTTTTTTTTGTTTTGTTTTTTTACTGTGGCTGAATACAGGCCTGTTGTTGGATTTGCTGGATTTATTGTGGATCCGTCTTTGCTAAGCAGATAATTAGTAATGTTTGTTCATGTTGCCATTGAGACTGACTGTCCCAATCCTTATGCACAATGCATGACCTTTGGCCACTTTGAGTTTCTGTTCATTCCTTTTCACACCTGTCCAGAGTTACACAATATATTGGTTACTTACTGTACATTTTTTAATAATAACCTGTCTTTTCTTGACGCCCGTCTCCAATAAACATTGCGTTTGAAGAGATGTCGTGACAAATAGACCCTGGTATGTGTGTGCGCCTCCGATCTTTCACTTTCTAATGTGTTTTAACAGTATTTATTTCCTAAAAGGTACGATACGGCTTAAAACAAATCTCTGATTTCTGAAGACAGTTATATGAGTGTAACGCACATAATTACTCTTTTCTGTCGCGATATCTGAGGGTTATTGATGGATGTTAAGCGGCTCTGTTTAAACTCATCACTGCATTCGGTGCTAAACCACTCCCACAATAACATCCAATCACAGACAAGTATCACCACCAAACAGACAGAGGGATGATTTTACTAGTGATGTTTTATCTTCTGTCAAAATAAATGTGAAGAAGCTGCATGACATTTTGTGGCTGTAAATACCACCACGATTTCGTCTGTGAGGAGAATAATAGCCTGTCTCTATTAAACGCTGGTCGTCCCAATAATTTTTTTAATAATAACATAAAGAACTTAAATTTGGTACAATCTTTTGCACTCACCACTCATCATTTTAAAATGTCTTTTGTCCCATTGTGTAGCATTCTTACAAATGCACTATGATAGGGGGGCTGTGTGAAATGGCATTTTAATACACTGTGTACTGTCATATTGTCAATAAACCTTGAAACAGAGCCACAGGTGGGTGAGTGTCTCCCTCTGGTGGACTGACCGAGGAATGGCCCCAGGGAGTTACACGTAGATGCTTATGTAAGGGGGTTTCGACTTATGGCTTATTTATTAACGGAACCCGGTTGTAAGTCGAAGAGCCCCTGTATTCTCTTCAAGGTAGAGAAAACTACTAAAATACATTTTTACATTTAAATACTCAGCAAAAATCTGCTCCCAGTGAGATGATTTGACTTTTCACAAGTGAAATGTGACAGAAGCTGTGCTGTATAAATACAGTTCTAAATCCATTCCTGGGGGAAAATATATAACAATAAATATAACGTCTTAAAATAGGAAGGTTTGTAGTAGATGCACATTAAGAAGGTCGACTTACAACTTAAATGTTTTGCCGATTGTTAGAGAAAACCTTATAAAAGCTGGTATGGCAAAATATTCACTAAAAATCCAGAAAAAGACCACAGAGGGTTTGAATGATTCCACAGTGATGACTAACAGGACAATCTGCCCTTGTGTCCACCTATATCAGCCAAGGTGACAATGCTTCTCTTCGCGCCCACATCATGACCAAATCCTCCTTATAGACACAGCCATGGTTATGATGGGCTTCTTTCACATGTCAAGTGGAGGTTATTTGTTTAGCGGACAGCAGAGGAAATCAGATTTAGCTGAAGATTTGTTCTTGTCTACATGCCTCAAATTGTCCCTTGGGGAAAGTTTTATTGAATTGCTGTGCATCATTACAACCTAAAGCACATGCATGTATTTAAGAGATCAAGATACTGTTGCATTCATTTGAGTGAGGTTTTTTGACACCCTTAGTCTCAACTTGATCAAAAACTCCTTAAACTTGGTTACAATAACACATGTTGACTTTTGCTCCGTCGCATTGCTAGATTAAGGGTTGCTTGCGATTTTAATATGCAATGTTATGTGTTTTGTTGATCTCTCTCTCAGCCTTGGGCTCAAACTTTTTCAAAGAATTGATATCAAGTTAAAAAAAAAAGGTCAAGAATCCACAATGTCTCTGCTGACAGGGAGATTTTGAGCGTATTAGTGCTTTCTGTAAGAGTGACATGATTTTGCAGACTCACCTTTGCAGCAGAGGCAGTTGCCAGTTTTCTTGCAGATTAAGGCCGACTGTCTGTTGCTCTTAATCTGAAGGTGTTAACTCCAGGCAGCTGTGTAAGGATGCGTATTTCCTCACAAGAATGTATAAGGAAGACATGGAAAACCCTCTGTGTCTCCTGTCTCAATGTTTTGGAGAGAATTTGAGCTTTGCCTGCTTTTGACAAGAATATCCTCTAGTGTTGGTAAATTAAAATCCTTCCTTTTTAACTTTTTAACTCCTCCCAATGTCTCTCATACACACAATAACTCCCTCTCACAATGTAAACCTGAATATATATTTACAGTATATCTTCTAATATCAGCCCATCTCTTATTGATGCCTGTTTCCAATAAACGGCAGGTTTGAAGAGATGTCGTGACAAATAGACATTTTGTGGCTGTAAATAGCATCACCATTCAGTCTCCAACAAATGCCTGCCTCTATTAAACGCCGGGACGTCCCAATCATTTTTTTGAATAAACGCCGGGGCTACTATTAGAAGATATTTAGTACAATCCTGCTGCTGTCTCACTGGTTTCAATGTGCAAGAATTGACTCACTATCCAAATTGGACCAAATATGCAATACCACTGCTGCTTATTGCCTTATTATTTATACTATTTATCTTATTTTATTCATTACAAATTTGTGTCTTTTCTATTTCATTTCATTTGTTATACCTTGTTTTTGTTATTTTATCTTACTTAACCATACTAGTGCTTTTTGTCTCCATGTGCAGTTATTTTAAAAAAAAGAGAAAATTTTCTGATTCTGAAATGTAAATGTGTGACAGTATTGATGGCAATGTATCAGACTTAACCCCTTGTTCAACTATATGTATTCTGAGGCAGCCATTTTGGGAAAATAAGTCCTGACTGGGGGATGAAGACCCTGATGCTTATTGTATGGACAAAATGAGAAAGTATTTATATTTATTTATTGTATTGCAGTTTTGTGGCTAAGAAAATATCAATTTGTGGTTTGGGCTGAGAGAAAATAGTTCTTCAGAATGTTCTGGTCGTTTTGCCTCTTAGCTGTAACTTTCCCCCATTTCCTGCTCTTTACGTTCGGTCTGCACCTACACTCCACCATATTCGCAGAAAATATTCAAATTTATATTGAAACTGGCATCCATGTTTGCTAACTAAGCTAATGGTGGAGTGATATGAAAACATGAATTTGAAGCACAAAACCTGATCCCATGGCAGCGGCCTTTATACGAAAATAATGCCACACTTTGAGACACCTTTCCATTCAAATTCAATGGAGCATTCATCTGGGTTCTGGAGAGCTGTATAATAATGTGTTGTTAAATAAGTATGAGTAACCTAATAAATAAATTGACCTTGTGTGCACTTGGCAAATCACATGATCACAACCAGGGTTGAACTTGTCGCTGCTCTGTGCCGTGAAGAGTGTATTTTGGAGCTGAAAAAATAAATTCCCTTTTGAAGAGAAGTTACGCCATATTAACAGTCAAAACGCAACAAAAGTAAAACTTTTATTGTTGTGTTTGGGGTGTGGGGGGGGGGGGACCCTTTAATTTACAGAACAAGATATCTCTGTCGGAGAGCCAGCTTGACATCCTCTCTCAATGTTGTTCTTTTTTTCAATACATGCACTAATGAAAAAAGAAACTCCTGAGTTGATCAATCTGGTACTGATATATTTCATTATCTTCATTAAGAAATTGGTTCTATGAGAAATCGTTTCATATTAGGCACTATTAATGACAAATCATTAAAAAATGGAACAATATTTAATGGCATATTTCAAATAAACTGACAAAAAATAGACACTTGATAAGGACAGAGAGGATTCAAATAAACTTAATGGAGAAACAGAATTTTAAAAGAATGTCTGCATTTGTTCATTTCACGATGGGATTGATAAATGGGTTCCCTGGCTTTTTGTGCTGAAATATCCCACCGTCACATGCCAATCCAGATTATTTTGCACTGAATGGATAAACTCTACTGGCTTCTAAATGCAGGTTAAGCCTAGTGCTAGACTAAATGGAATTCTCAACAGTAAATCATGATTATGGTAATTTAGTCCAAGAGCCAGTTTAATCTCTATTCGGGGATCTGTCCCAAAACACTGTATTAGCCTTAACAGTGTTTGAAAGCTGACGTAAAGCCTGCATATCAATATTTGTTTGAATTATATTTCTCTCTATTCATTTGCATTTCAATTATTCTTTAATTTATTTTCAGTAATCAGTGTGATTATAAAACTGGCATACAATAGGAGATAAGTGTTATGGGAATAGCACATCTTACAGCCTTGAAGCAGCTACTATTGTTATGTACCGGCTGCTTTAAAGAACAACCCTCCATCCCACCTGAGAAGGAATCACAGTTATTACTTTAGATATGACATATGGGCATACGACCGTAAGTTAAAATAATACAGCAGTGAATTCTTAGTAGCAGTTCAGCTGCGTTTAGGATTGTTCTTCAGTAGAGTAGAAGGAATTCAGTTCTGTTACTAGTTTAGATTAGCGCTGTGTAACTGTTTTGCTAACTTGTATATCTGTTTAGTTTGGCTCAAAGTTATTTATGATTATCATAAAAATCACCAAAAATCTAAATTTTGCCTCCAAAACAACACTAGTTCATCTTGGCTGCTGTTAAACTTATGAAAGAAATGGTATTACATGTGTGATTTATTTTAAACATGTCCCTAGACCCTAAAACATTTTCCAGTTTGTTTTCCTATGCCACATTAGCCATTTTCATGTATGTGTCTGATGCAGTTTTAAGCATTGAATCCAAATATGGAAGGACGGGCATTATTTTTAATCTCATTTTTGAGATAAAAGTAAAAGCGAACTTGATCAACTGCAGGAGTTAGTCTTTTCATCAGGCTGCCATCCACTCCCCGGTCCTCTCCCACATTCATACTCCGCATAAACACTCAGTCACACATGCGCAGTAAAAAGATGATGACAAAGAGTCCCCCCCCCTCCCCCCATTTTGTAGTTAGTCCATAGTTCATATGATACACAGGAAATCGCACAGAGGTCACAGTTATTTTACAAAAGATAGGTTGCCTGAAGCAAATAAAAGTGTTCTACCAGGCGTTTTAGCTTATTACAAAATCCATCCCTCTTCACCCCCAACCCTCCAATAACCCCCCAAAACAGCAGTTCAAGCGTTTGTTCTTTTTTCTGATCCTCACCACATACGAATACACAATGTTAACCTTCTGCCTCTTCTCCCTCCCCCTCCCCCAAAAGATATGAAGATGAAACAAAAAAACAAAAAAAAACTGTCTCAAAGAAATTCACAAGAATCAAGGAAGTTCCTTTTAATTCCACAGGAAATCAAGTTTTTGCATTCAAGTCTTTCCATTGAACTGTGCAAAATTGTACACTCCAGTGTCACAATTTGGCTTTTTTTTTTTTTTTTTTAAATCCAGCTATTTTTCGCCCGTCTGATGCTTTTTTTTTCTTCCCAACCTCAGTTTTTGTGGTTGTGAAGGGGAGTAAAGAATGTCCTCCAAAAGTCAAAGACACAGTGTTATTTTCCCCAGCATTCTTTTCTCTTCAGTGTCTGTAGAGGCATACTGCTGTCACATCATCCTTACATCAGTAACATCAAACCTTGATCGAGTAAGGCAGTAAATGCAGATAACAGAAATAATTATTATTCCCCTTTTTGACAGTAGATGGTTATTTCTCGTTGTTGGTGTAGCTGTTTTGTTTTCCTGTTGTTCTGTGTGTTACACTGCAAAAAATGGTGCAGAAAGGAGTCTGGACACCAATCTGAAGACTACCTCGCACGGAAAAATCACAATTTTCTGCTTTCTGTAACATTCGTTTAAATAGTACAATCTCTGTGTCCCTGCCTTCATCGGTCAGCGTTCCATTTCAAGTTAGCAATATTGAAAAAAAACATCAATTTTCTGAATTGTGTGCAAAATACTATCAGGCAAATGAACAATAACCCTGACCACCCCATCCCTAAATCCCAGACTTAGTTCAACTACAACTTATTTGTGGAATATTAGTTAAAATAACAACAATAATCAAACTGATTAGATGTTAAATCCTTTGCCTGATTCCATGACCCTCAGTCTTCAAAATCTAACCAAAAGTCAAAATCTAATCAGGAATCATTAGTAATTCAGTCTCTGTAATCATCCAAACAACTGTAGCTCATTTTCTCCTCCCTTATACACAGCTTTTATTATTTTGACTCTGTAATGTCCATTACTTTTGATTGTAATTTACATGAAAAGTTCAAAAGAATGAGCATATCATGCAATAATACCCCCTCTGGTCTCTGGTAGTTCTGTTCCTGATTCTGTTGGATCAGCACTGATATGCACTCAGTTATTCAAGGTGAATTCAAGTACTTGGATACATGTGATACATATGTATTTTTGTGTGACATGGCACAAAAAAATCATTCAAGGACTGATTCATCAACCCCCCCCAAAAATGCCATGTTCACTCCAGCTAGGTTCTTTTCATTTCGTGTCTAGAACGTCATGTCATTGGCGACCAGAAGTTCAAAAAGATTTTGTGTCAACTTCTGTTCTAGTTTTAAGTGTAAATTTGAAAGCACAATCATTTAAGATGCTTTAAGATTTTCATGCTACCTCATCAGTAATGTGATAAGTCACAGCTTGCATTTGTAAATTCAGTCAAATAAAGTTAGTCTGCATCCTAATAAAACATTTTTTACTTTCATTAGTGGAAATGACTGTATAAATGTAGCTGAGAAACAAATAAACATATTGATTATGCACTGAATTTTACAGCTTCAGCTACAACTTTCCTGAACTACATAATACCTTTGGTGCATGTAGCAGACGAAAAAACACCATTGGTCTTGTTCTTTACTCTGTATCTCTAGAATACGATTTGCTTTTAGGAATGATTTTATAGAACTGACTACTCCCTAGAGCAGCATAGATCTACCAGTTTCAGTTTTCATTAATTAGCCTGCTTGTTGGCACACATCCGTTTTAACATAAACTATGCATGCAGATTTTGATAACTGTAAAATATTAATTTGCTAGTAACTGGTCCTTCAAATAATACAGTGAATAAAGGATTAATGTTATGCTAGATTTTTAAAAAGGCGGAACGGGGGCATTTAATGATTTAATTTTTTACAGACTCCACCACGTTTGGCCCTTGTTGATTCAGTCATCATAAAATATTCATTTTGGTATGAAAACAGTTGTTTTTCTATTATAATTGTATCTGTTTTCAGAATGTTAGCACCCTCATGCTTGCAGTAAATAGCACTCGAAAATATTTATATTTGATTTTAGTGCCTCAATTTTTGCCCAAAATCCTTTCCCTTAAAATCAGCAAGTTAAAAAAAGCAGAAAGAGCATTTAGGTGACAGCAGATGCTTTTTACCCCCACCTTTGATACCCACCCTTTTAAAGCATCGTGCACTGAATCAAAGGCCACAAAAACAGAAATTGTCCCTCACACCTCCATCCTCAAATACTTTGAACCCCTTCCTACTGTTGTCACCCACACCAAGACAAAGAATAGTGAAGAAAAGAAAATGAATCAATGTTTGTCTTTACATGACACAGTAAGGCTCACGGGGTAGTTGAGGTTTAGTTCTACAACATGGAGGCAGGTGGGCCAGCAGTCCCTTCTTCAGGTCCTTGTTGAGGAAAAAGCAAATAATGGGGTTCACCCCTGCCTGGGCGAAGCTCATCCACACCGTGGTGGAGAGGTACCGGTGTGGGATGGTGCATGCCTTCACAAAGACTCGCCAGTAACAGGCCACAATATATGGTGACCACAGCACCAGAAAAAACAGGGTGATCACATAAAACATCCTGCCAAGCTGCTTCTCTGCCTTGAATTCCTCCATGCCAAGCAGCCGTCGGTTCTGGTTGTGCAAGTTCTGCCTGATGCCCAACAGGGTAGGTGGCATTGGGCCCCGTCCGAAGCCTGCAATCCAGTTGGCGGCTGCCTGGCCGGTGGCTCCAGGCCCATGAAAGGTCCAGTTTTGGCTGATTGCTGGAACCATCTGGACGGGCTTCATCTTGCGGTGTTTGTACTCAAAAAGTAAGAGCTTCATGTAGACCACATGAGTGGCCAGGATCAGCACAGCTAGCATTAGCATGAAGCCCAGCGTGTCGTTGGCCTTGAAGTAACGATGCTCGAAAATGCACTGGTCTTCTTCACGGATAAACTTGTAGGTACCTACATCAAAGACAGGCGGGAAAGCCATAGCAACGGACAGTGTCCAGACCATACACACCACAGCGACACAGGTCCAGAAGGTCATGCGCTTGGAGTAGAACCTGTGGTGCGCTATGGCCATGTACCGCGTGACGCTAATGCAGAAGAGCATGAACGCCGCATGGAAGCAGAAGAGCACAGCCATGAAAGCCACCACCTTGCAGCTTAGTACACTGTAGGTCCAGGCTGAGCCATTCTTGATGGACACTAGTACAAAGGGGAAGCAGACTGCTGATCGAATGGTGTCAGCCAGGCAGAGATCTAACAGGAAGTAGTATGGGGCCTTATGCAAGGCCCTGTCTCTTAACACTAGCAGAGAGACCACTAGGTTGCCCACTAGGCTGATGCATATGATCAGCCCTAGAAGGACGAGTTTAACATACGTGGACACAGCCGACGAAGGCCCTCCACCCACCATGCCCCCTGTGGTTGCCACGACTGCTGCCAGGGGGTTACCGGGCCCATCGCTGCTCTCGTTTCCGTTGGCCATCCCTCTTTGTGCTCCGACTGCAGAGCTTCTTCCTCTTCTTTGGAACAAACACCACCTTTTCTCTCACCTCCCCCTCCTCCGCCTCCTCCTCCTCCTCCTCCAGCTGAGCTGTCGTCCGTCTTCGTGGTTGCCTCTTGTTGTTGTCTCACATGGAACAGGAGAAGCTGGTTCTGCATTGCCCCATTTTGTACAGTTCACGTTGGCGCTACCCTTCCAATCGGCCTCCTTTAGTTTCCTCCTCTTATACCTACAAATAAAGTGAAATAAATGTTATTACAGTTAACAGTATGAAAAATATTTAGAACTTTTAATGGCGTATACATTTTCAGACGACTTTTTAAATGTTGAAGTTTAAAAAGTAAAATATGTTAAAGTAAAAATGCACTCAGTTTTTTAAAAAGTTTATATGGGAACAGGCAATTAATTTTTTTTTGTCATCTCAAATATAAACACATTGAATGAAACATTGCTACAGATGATGAATTAGCACTGCGTTTGAATGTTGCTGCTTCACTTCTACCAAAATATTGCAGCATAATTAAACATGAGTAACAACATGGCCTCTTATTTTTGATGGAACACTTGATTGTTATTTAAAAAAGTAATGGTCATTTTCTGCATAAAATTTTTTAATTTTTTGCTCTCTAAAAGTGTAAATATAATTTATTCTCAAAATTAGGCTAATACCAAATACTGGAAGACTGCTTTCATATTCATTTAGCCCACACAGTGTGAGCTTTGTTTTTTAAAACAGGTAATAAACATCAAACATTTTAATAATAATTTTTTCCTGGAATCAGAACAAAGATCAGTGCATCCCTCCATAAACATGAATGAATATTTTCCTAAACATCTTAAAGAATGACCCTGTTAAAGAGCTTCTGCTAGTCGTACTCTTTCTAGCTCTCACAGATAGTAACTTTCCACTTATAGTTCATGTGCTGAATGTGTTGAATGTCTTTGTAGCACTGACAATAGCACTGTCCTGTGCAAAGAAAATGTTTGTTTCTGTAGCTTTGAATGAGAAAAGTGTCAGACAAATGAATACCGTATATCTTCCAATATTCCAATATCAGTGTTAATTCAAAAAATTATTGGGACGGCCCAGTGTTTAATAGAGACAGGCGTTTGTAGGAGATGAGCTATTATTCTCCTCACGGACGGAATAGTGACGGTATTTACAGCCACAAAGTGTCATGCAGCTTCTTCACATAAATTTTAACAGAAGATAAAACATCACGACTAAAATCATCCCTCTGTCTGTTCTGCGGTGATACTTGTCTGTGATGCTGCTGTTATTGTGGGAGTGTTTAAACAGAGCCACTTAATATCCATCAATAACCCTCAGATATCACCACAGAAATGAGTAATTACGCGGCTACTATTGGACACTGGCATCTATTTGTCGTTACATCTCTTCAAACCTGCCGTTTATTGGAGATGGGCATCAATAAGAGACAGGCTATTATTAGAAGATATACGGTAAATGTACAGTCAAACCCCTTTAGCTTGCCCCCCGTTTTCTCACCAGATCCACCTCATGCCATGAAAGATTTCCTTCCATATTATTTGCACCATTACGATAGCTCAAGCGCTTCACCAAATTTAGGGCATGGACCAATAGGGGCGAGTTAATGAGGTTTGTAAATATAAATACATTTTAATTTTATTTCTAATTTACATTTTTAGAACATACATTATTACATAATTTTGTAATTTGCAAAATGAACAGATGAAGCATGCATATATAAGCTTGTGAAGGTAAATGGTACTACGGTAACCAGTGAATATGCCTTTTTAGGTGTAGTCTTCCCTTTATGAGACTCTACGCTCTCACCATTTTGAAGAAAGAGTATTTTCTTCCCTTAAATCAGTGAGGGTTGGGAACAATGTACAAAGAGTGCTTATATAGGACCATTTACTATGACCTTACAAACAAGAGCAGATCGTAAATCAACACTCCTACGCTCAGAACCTTCATGAGTACAAGCCCTGGCCCGACCTTAGAATCTTAACCCTTATCCTTAACCTTCTTACAGTCAGACACCATATATACACTGTTACTTGACTCTCTGTCCTGCTTAAACATGCCACTTATTAACTTCCAAAAAACCAGTTTAGCACCACAAGCACTGAAATTTGCTGCACTTTCCTGTGAAACTAATTCAGGTGTCTAGTTGGGCTTTTTTTTGAGGTAAGCCATGAGCAGCAAGCTGATCTGAACTGTGTCATTGCCTCCAGAAAGATTATTGAGTAGTTTGCAGCAGTTCTCCAAAAAAGTTCCCTTAATCTGAACTGTAATTCTAAGACTCAAAGCAGGTCTTTCACCCACTGCACACCAGACAACTGATCAGCCGCCTAATATCATGTAGGTCACCCTCATGCTGCAATAACAGCTCTGACCTCTTGAGGAAAAACACTCCACAAGACCCCTGAAGGTTTACTGTGGTATTTCTGTAGTCCATGAATTGGACTATTCTGTTCATATTCAGGTGGATTTGGAGGCCAACTCTGCGATGCTCCTCAAACTGTTCCCAAACAATGTTTCTCTGTTGCAGGGAACACCATTTGCCATGAAGTAGAGCACTTGTTGTTCAGAAGTGTTTAGGTGGGATGTGCCAAAGAAACATCCACATAAATACAAAATAAACCCAAGAGTTTTCCAGCAGAACATTGCCCAGAGCATCACACTGCCTCTGCCAGCTTGCTTACATCTAATAGTGCACCCTGGCATCTCCTTTAATTTTAATAGTGCACCCTGGTATCTCTTTCACTTCTAATAGTGCACCCTGGTATCTCTTTCACTTCTAATAGTGCACCCTGGCATCTCCTTTAATTTTAATTGTG
>JBBIGC010000018.1:11600051-11616794 GCA_037576955.1 Lepidarchus adonis
GGAAGGAAAAATGGACGCATGCTAACCGCTAGCAGCTCGATGTCCCGGTTACAAAGTTGCTCTTTCACAACGCAGTGCCCATGGAGCTACATGGTGTTGAGCAGCTTCAGTGCATACAACTATAATGTGTGAATCAGGGGAAACTGCTTTTCCTTCATCCTCAGCAGTAGGTTAATTGTTAGGTTTACTTCTGTTTAGGGCTGTGCAATATATCGTCTGTATGTCATTATTGCAATATCGGTCTCTGCAGTAATCTCTTAGAAGGCTGCAATATGCAAATGAGACTTTCAGACTTCATGGGAATACGCAGGGCTAAACAAGATGTATGTAAATGTGTTGGTTTGAGACATCACAAACAATGATTTGACAGCAGGTAGTTTATAAAGATACATTACATTAGTAACATTAGTATATATATATTTTTAATTATTATTATTATTATTATTATTTATTTTTTTTGTAAAGTAGGAGCACAAATGAATTGTATTCAGCGATTCTTACACCAAAGAACAAGAAGTTCACTTAAATGATGCTTTCTGGAATAAAACGGGAATTTTGGCAGTGCTGTACTGACTATATCACAATCTGCTCACAAAATAATATTGTGATAAATATTGTCATATTGCACAGCTCCAATTAATTGTATGAATGAAGACATGAAGCCTTTATTTGAAATGTTATAAGAACCAATGAATAAAATGAAAAATATTGCAATATAGCAAGGCAAGTTTATTTCTATAGACACAGGTCATCCAAGTACAGGAATTAAAAATACATTAAAATCCTTAAAATTTATAGAAAGTAACTAGAGAAAAGCATAAAATACAGTAGAATTAAAATTAGTTATATAAATAAAAGAAGACCTACTATAAGGGTTAGTGTTTGCATTTGAATTGGGAGCAGCCCATTTTATTCCACTCATGCTCATTCCTTCAGTCAGTCTTTTCTTATGGATATGTAGCTCTATCATCACAATACTCATATTTTGTCCATATTGTGAAGCCTTACTCCTGTTTTTCCTCTGCCATCACAACTGAGCGGTAAAGACCGAAGGCAACATGTTAAGGTGATGTCCTGCACACTGATGTGACATTTAGCATGTAGATCTTTTCTGGTCTGTCTGCTGCCCACCATGCTTACCTTTCATTTTGGGTTCAAGGTGCACAGTAGCCGCCTGTCTGAGCTGTGGAAGGTTTTCCTGTGCCCCAAAGTCAACAAGCGTGAATCCGTAACCTGATTCGTCTAAATGCAGACTGTGTGTGGTTTACACGTCGAGATGTAGAGCAAAAATACTGTGTTCCCCAGCTGATCACAAGTCCTTGAAAAAAAGATCCCCTCGCCCAATTGACTTTACATTGAATTTCTCAATCCAAACATAAACCAGCCATAGCATAATAGTGAGCAGGTCCCTCATGCTGCTGAAAAAGCTCTGTACATTATGTGTCTGACTCTTTCTATCAGAGACAGGTACAATAGGAGCTCCTCTTTGGGATCAGACCATATTCCCCACATGCACCAGTGAGCCTTGGGTGCCCATGACCTAGTTGGTCTTCCTTGGATCACGGTTGGTAGGTACTAACTACTGCAAACCTGGAACGCTCCACCAGACCTGCTGTTCTGGAGATGCACCATCTCCGTAAAACCCTCAGAGCCTTACTCTCCAGCTTCCAGCACATCAACTTCACATCAACTTCAAACTTTTTTTTTGCTGCTTAAAATATCCCACCCACCTGACAGATGCCACTGTAATGAAATCACTAGAGTTCATCAGTTCGCCTGGCAGTGGTCTTAATGTTGTGGCTGATTAGTGTATCTTTTTTCTTAATTTTTTTCAAACTCACTTTTCTGTGACATGCAGATTAAATGTGTGGCGCTGAAAGAGCTATTTAGGTGTTATTCCTGGACTCCCTGGGCCTCTCTGGTTAAGTGATGAATTTCCTTGCAAGAACAAATGCGCCCCACATTCGAAATGATAGGAAAATATGGATACAGTTCCTCCCCGACTTACGATGGAGATTCATTCCAGTGAATCCATTGTAACTTAAATATATCTTTAAATGGTGGCGTGGCCAATATATGTGCTCTAACACAGACAACTGAACACGATGTCACTGTCAATCGCTGGCGAGGTGGGATTGTGTGTGATTGCAGCTATCCACCAAGTCCTTACCGGTCACCTTAATCTGCTTTCCTGCCAATATGGTGACGACTCAATTTTTCTTTTTAAACAACGTTTGTGTTACATGGCCTGAGATCTTTTTTTTTTTAAGTGTCTTGTACGGCTCGGTACAAAATGCTCCACGGCCCTGCACCGGTCAGCAGCCCGGTGGTTGGGGACTACTGAGGGCGTCAATGAATAATTTATTGATGATGTAATAGTAATGATAATAGTGGAGATGACATCATTAATATGCATATGTGTGTTTGATCTGTGTTAGAGGTGAATCACACTGGTTTTTGACCTCTTGTGACAAATAGTTTTTCTAGGTTTGGTGTGCAGCAATATTTAGTGATTTTTCTACTCAGGAACACCTGGTCCAACTCACCTGCTAACTGCAGTGAGTGTGTTTGAGGATAACTACCCGATTGTGCTGGATTGCTCCTCCACTTATTAATTATCAACTCGATCAGGATGTTCAAATATGATTTTTTTTTTTTTTTTTTTTTTTAGATTCTACTTGAATCTGCCATAATGGAACACTCCTTGCTCTTTAGATTTCTATTAGAGTGCCTCTTACTGTTTCCTCAGTTGTTGCCTATATTTTTCTGGTTTTCTCTGTCTTTTTTATTGAACAGTGAAGTCACTTTGATGTCTTCTCCCTTAATAATGTTCAAGCGCACCTCTGCTGAATTCTCCCCTCGCTCTTACTTCTGCAGGACTACCGCTCAAGGAAACGAGCAAGGCTGCAGAAGCGAATTGAGGAGCAGCTGAGGGCGGCTGCCAAGCCTCGGCCCGACACCCACGGCGCCACACGCTCCACCTCTGATCTCGCCGATCTGCTGAGCTCCTTCGGAGGGACAGCCACAGGGGGAGACGTCCTGACCAAAGGCACACGTTTCACCCACTCTGAGAAATTCACCTTCACACAGGTATTCAGCATCTCCTGCCTCATTAGTCGCTTTCACATCACCGAAACTTTATGCAGAAGCCAGGAACTTTTGTAGTGTTTACACCACAGGAACTAAGCCTGGATTTAGTTCCTGGTAGGTAGTTCCTGAATTGTTCTTTAGGATCTCCTCAAGTGTAGGTGCTAGGGCTGGGTATTGCAGACAACCTTGTAGGCATCCGAACTGTAGTTTGTGTCCATTATCCACTGTATCAGCTTGGTGCAGTTCTTTCACACCAGTCAGCTGTCCTGGTGTTCACACAAGTAGGAAAAAAATATCAATGTCTACAATATAAGTAGGCTAAAATGTAATCGCCTTCTTTCTCCTGCTCTAGTTTTCCTCTACAGCAACTGGAAATACATTCACACAAGAACCAGCAAAACAATCATCACCTACTCCATTGTTAGCCGCATTGTTGGCCGCATTGTTAGCCGCATTGTTTGCTATGTTTGTTTGATGTACTGTATGCCTACACCCACTAAGCATCACACTCCTTATTTTACATTTAGGCCCATTTGTTCAATGTGAAGGCAACAGAGAGAGGATGTTTTGTAACTAAGAAAGGAACTAAGCAGCACAGGCACTTGACCTAGGTTAATGAAGTCTGGTGTCAAAGCGCCTTTGAGCTTCTGAAAGCTGTACACTGCACACTTACAGAGATGGGATGATGATTGGTTTCTGAACATAAAAAAAATGAACAAGTTCCACAGTATGACAATTTGCATGTCCAGGAATTGTTCTCCACAGGGCATCTTTTCTACAGTCAAGTAGATTCAAGTCAGTTTTATTTTTGTAGCACAACATAATGAGCAAAAAGGATGAGGAAAACCTCCATAAACCACAGGAAGAAACCTTGGGAGTAACCAAGACTTAGAAATTCATCCTCCTCTGGTTGACACCAGAGAACAATAACAATCAGTTTCTAGAGATGGCAGCTAGAAAACTAGAGCTTGAAGTAACAGATGCCTAAAGGTTGTGATCCTCTTCAGCAGGAGTAAGTGGGTTCCAGCAGTAAAGCAGGGCATTGGGATGTTCTAGACACCTTAATAGGATAGGATCACTGGCATCTTGGGGGAAGCATGTGGGGAGAGAGGGAGAGTATATATAAAGTAACTAAAATGGTAATAAACAACCGCAGGAAAACTGCGGCTGCTCATCGTATTTCTTCTGGCAAAGACTAAAATGAAGGCAGGGATTTGCCCAACAATCTGTCCATCTAAATGCTTGGTCTTTTATCCAGTTCTAGTCCCCATTATACACTTTCTTCGTAATTTGTTTTAGAATAGCTCTGTAATCTTAACAATCAGTAAACAATTATGAAAATTAATATTATTAATTGATTTATCTTTTTTGCGTAATGGGTTTTCTTTAATAAAAGCCAATCAATATAATTATACTATTATAAACTATGCCTTACCATTCAGGCACTCTGATCATCTTCATCTGAAATGGATATCAAATAACACATATAGTTTAATTAAACTGTGTGCCTTGCACATTAAACAGGAGTATGATTACATAATGTACACTAAAAGATACCTAGAACTTTTTTAAGTTTTGCTTTAGTTTGGTCTGTATAGAACTTTTAAAAAAAATGACTTATGTGTTTTTTTTTCCTCAAACAGCTGTCTTGACTGAGTTATTTTAATTTATTAGTACTTTAATTTTAAATTATCATAACCCTACAATAACTGAAGTAGGAATTTTCTTTCCTTTTTGCACCTCCATGCATCTCACCGCTGTTGTGGCATTAACGGACCAGAAACATCTTGACTTTTTTTCCCCCAAAGGAGCCTGAAAAAGCAGCCCAGCAGATGGCAGCAGCAGCAAGTGCACTTCCCAGCTCCCATCAGTCAGAGGAGGACCTAAAGGCCCAGCAGGAGGCGGAGCTCTCTGGCCTACAGCATCAGCTACAGCAACTGTCTGTTCAAATGGAGGACGTGGGCGGGGAGATCAGGCAACTCACCGTGTCCATTCATCAGGTTGGAAATTATGCGAAAAGTCTAAAACCTTCAGGTTTTAAACCAAAATTAGGTTTTAACCACACTTGTGGTTACATGTGCCTTTTAAAGCAAGGTCATGAAGAAAAGTACATCCTGAGCACTACAGCACATTGCAGTGACATTGCATAAAAGTAAGTCAACTACTAAACTCCATCACCATCTGCCCAAACTGTAGCCTCATGCTGCCAAAGCCTCTTAACTACCACACTTGAAGTCTGCTTTGTGTGGGTTTTTTGTGAGGTAGACAGTGCTATGTTATGTTGCCTCAGTATTGTCTTGCATGTAGCAAAAGTAACGACCTTGAACAGCAGAAATGTCACAATAGCTGTAGTTTTCCTAAGGAAATAAATTTCGCTCATAGAGGAAAGTGTTCTCCACCAAGAGTCCCCAATTGGAGTCTGATGATGACGCGACTTCGGAGGTCTGTGAAGCTGGACTGCTGGCCCATCACATTTTCCATTGATCTGTCTTTGCCAGAATCTTTTTCAGCAAAAACTTACATAGACGCTCTCGAGTAAATTGTCCCAGTGTGGCCAGAAGTCCCAAGTAACTTCAAATGGGTGTGTAGGGAGGCCCTCCCCCTCCCGCTTCACTAGCCGGCAAGGTCACATGCTGATGTAACCGATATTTATTCAGTTTTATTTCTGTAGCAGACAAAGTCCCAGTTTGAGCCCCTTATGACTGAGCCACAGCCAAGGAGCAGGAGATAGAAACGTTGTGATGAACCTTGACCTGGGAGCATTGATTAAGGGCTTAATCAGTAATGGAGCTGCTCAGAAATAACTTTTCTTTAGAAACAAAAGAGAGAATGTATTCTTCTACTAAAAACGAAAGCAATATCATTAACATCAGAGCCTCTTCACATTCCACTCTTAAAGAATTTGTCCAGGAGCCTGTTTAGTAGCAGGGTTCAGTACCCAGCTCTAGTTGAGGTTCTAATGCTTAGGAATCTTTACCGATTGCTAGTGGAAGGGGAATTGAAACTTAAAGAACTTCAAGATTGGAGCATGCATTTTGGTGTTCAGCCCTGTTCCAAAATACTGTTGTGAACAGGTATTTTATCTGTTGGTTTCACCGGTTGAGCATAGTTTGGTTTATGTTCCTTCATGCAGAAAGATTTCCTTGTGATCCTGAGGTGTCTCCACACTTCTGCATGTTTCTGCATGTATGCACTGCGATTCCACACTTTCCCACACGAAAGATGTCATGGTCCTAATCCCACCATTACACAGTCAAAGATGACCGCCATCACGGCCAAAGATTTCGGGTGACCATTACTTTAACCCATGTCCACTAACCAACCAATAAGAGCGCAGCATGAAATGATGCACTGTTCAAGGCTTCATTAGCTTCACTGTTAAGCACTGTTGGACAATGCACATGTTTTATTTATTCTATCAGGCATGATGTGTGTCTGTAATTCAGTAGGCATGACATGTTTATTTCTATAGCATGTTATCCTACACAGAGGACAGATAGAGAGTAAAGAATAGTGTGACTATTACATTTACAGAAATCAGAATAGGTTAAGAGAATCCATAAAAAAGTAAAGCATATAGAAAATTCTAGAAATGAAATACTTACAAGAAATAAATTATTACTGAAGACTATCAAGCCCACATACCTTTTCTTGTCCAATCAGGTTGATGCTCAGACTTGAAAACCCATGTTCCCCTCGTGTTCGTTCTTCAGCGAGTCTTTCTTGGGACCTCAGAGACCAGGTTACATTCACACCCTAACCTCAGTTGATGGGTAGAGGTCTCATCCTCTTCAGAGGGACTTATTACAATCCCTCGTTTGAACAGGAACCAATGGAACCATGAGTACCACCCTTGATGCCGCCCCCTCTTCTATTAGATGTATTAGCAGTGTGTTTTACTGTGTGTTTATGTGGTTTGGTAGGTGTCGGATGAGCTGAAACAGCGAGAGTTGAGCAATTCGGAAAAGGAGGACACGGTCAGGGTGAAGAAGCAGACCATCGACCTCCTACCAGATGCTGAGAACAACCTGGTGAAGTTGCAGGTACAGGAGTTCTCCTCGTGAGCTATAATGTGGAATAATGGAACAGTTTGCCTTCAGCACTTTCATCTCAACGTGTCCCCGGTTTCAGAGTCTGGTGGAAGCCAGCGCCAAGCGGGTGGTTCATCTGGCTTCGCAGTGGGAAAAGCATAGGGCACCACTTATTGACGAACACCGTCGGCTGAAAGAGCTGTGCAGTAACAGAGAGGTAATTCTATGGTGTTATTTTGCTGTGTTGTGTTGGTGTTGTGAGCTTGAGCAGTTATTCCTGTTCTGTAGGTTAAAACAAGTCACCTTCTTGGATAAACACACATGCAGTGTGTTAATGTGATTGTCATTGTGAACGCAGCCCACAGTGCACTACAGTGAAATGTGACCTTTAACCCTCCACACATGGAGCAGTGAGCAGCTATCAACAGCTTTGATACAAGTTCGTACAGTCTTCTTGTCTTGTTTTCATGAGACAGAAGCGTTTTTGTTACCTGCTTGACATGTTTCGACTACTTCCTGTAGTTATCATCACAAACGTCATGTCATGTTCATATGACGTGTCTTTTTAGGCTACTTGTAGTTTTCATGGACCATAGCGACACCATCAAATTCACTCACAAAGAGCAGGATAAGGGCATACATTTTTGGGATTTGCAAATACACCACACAAAAGATGGCAACATACACATCAAAATTCGCAGGAAACCCATGCACACAGATCAATACTTCAGAACACCCAACAGCACAAAAACTGTCAGTAGTCAGGACGTTGTACAACAGGGCAAAAGTAATAACCGATAAAAAAGACAGAGAAAAGGAAGAGGCACACATACACAACGCACTTATTACATGTCAGTACCCACAGTGGGCCATAGAGGAAGGAAGGACACAGGCACAACACACAGGACAACCAACAAAAAGAAAAAGGAAAAAAGATACACACACACACACAAACACAACCACCACCGTTACATTACCATATATCAAGGGGATCACAGAACGTGTACAGAGAGTCATGAAGAAACACAATATCAATACACCCGTCAAACCACATACAAAACTCAGTTACTGGTCAAACCAAAGGACAAGATACATTGGGAACTAAAATGTGAAATCATTTATGAAATACCATGCTTGTCATACAATAAGATATATACTGAGGAGACAGGCAGGTCATTGGCAACACGGAAAGCAGAACATAAAAAAAGAAACGAGCAATAAAAGAACAAGCGGAACAAGAGAACCATTTCCGACCACTGTAGAGGAGAAAATCACATCATGGACTGGAATAATACCAGGGTCGTCCGTGCTGAAAGAAACAAACACCACCGCTTGATCAGAGAGGCCATTGAAATCAGGAAACGAACACCAAGGACTATGAACCGGGATGAGGGAGCAAACATCTTGGGATGCAGTGCTGGAGAAGACCTCAGACAGTAGAGGGAGTAAGCGTTCCCTGTCTGAGAAAAACTACAAGTAGCCTAAAAAGACATGTCATACGAATATCACATGACACTTTTGATGATGACTACAGGAAGTAGTCAAAACATGTCAAGCAGGTAACAATAACACTTCTGTCTTATGAAAAGAACATTAAATAAAAAAAAGAAAAAGCTATCAACAGCACCCACGGAGCAGTGTAGAAGGACCTTGATCAAGGGTTCTTCAGTGGTGCCTAGGATGGGAGTAGGCCACCACTGCCCACTTGTTGAAGCCTGAGAATCTCCAGGTCATAATCAGTTGGTCTTTCTTCCCCAACTTCCACTCATCACATCTCACCTGGTCTACAAAAGTGGTCTCTGTGAACAAGTGTAGCAAGAATTGGTAACACACTTTGCCTCTGCTATGTTACTAGTAATGCAGAGATACCTGAACATCAGGGGTGCCCACATCCAGAACTGGAGGGTTGGTGTCCAGCACAGTTTGGCAATCTCCCTGCACAAACACGCTTGATTTATCTCACCTATTTGCTGCTTCGTGTAGTAAGTGTTCTAGAGGTGGGGAGCTACCAAAATCTGTCTTTCAGGACCAGAGTTTGGGACCCCTCATTCAAGTCAAGTCCATTGTTTGTAGCACTTTTTACAACAAGGAATGGAAACACTCCCTCAACTGGAGGAAGAAACCTCAGGAGGAACCAAGGCTCAGACAAGGAGCCCATCTTCCTTTGGTCAAAAGCTTGGAGTAACAGATCCAGCATATGAAGCATAAAGTACAGGGAGCTCATCTGTGGTAGTTGGATTAATCTGGAAGCAGCGAGCAAGAGGTCATTCACTCATTGGAGACAAGAGGGGTAGTGATATAGTGGACAGGTGGCTGTTGATGGAGTAAGTAAACAATAGGACTTTGTATGTGGGTTCTCTTCAAAAATGTGTGTTTTACACTAGCTGTGTAACCTTTAGCATGCTAACTGGCAAGAGAGCAGAGTCACTTCCTGTATCGTTGTCTGTTAATAGCACATTATGGTTTTTAACCATGGGTGCCCGATACATTGATTGCTATCTACCGGTCAAGCACAAAGGCATTATAGGTGATCACATAAGCGCAACGTAACGACAATAGTGAACCACGGGCCACAGAAAACACTACAGTACAGGTAGTGTGGGGTAGATCGCATGTCATTTAAAAAAGGGTGTTAGCCTATCATCCATCCTTACTGTTGAGTTTTGCATTTGATTGACATACAGTACAGCCAATTTGAGACCTTGCATTTTGTAACAAATGTCACCACACATACTCGTTCAATGGTGCGAGCTACTGCTAAAGTCCAGCTAACAAATCACCTACTTAGCTGCTTCCAATTTATTTTTCCTAAAGAACGTATCTGAAAAATGAGTGGGGGAGCTGGACCGAGTAAGAAACCAAAATCTGACTGTTTATTAAAAAGTACAACAGTGACTACCCACCGAAAAGGGGGGATTATTTCCGGACTATGCAACTCTGGCTGTGTGTGTGTGTGTGTTGTTTATAAATCATTTTGACTCGTTTTTAAAAGTAGCTAAATAAGGGTGTTAAATCTTCCTCTGAACCTCCTTTTATGTTTTGTGGGTTTCATGTAGAGAAAATATCACGTAATTTTTGGGGTGGTACTTGTGTTCTCTCTCCTTTCAGAGGACTATCTGCTGAACTTCACTTGCCTTCACGGAATTTCAGGGAGATAAGTGTTGAAGCCACGTCAGCACGGGCGTGTTGAAAACTGTATTGGAACAGTCCGAAAATTCATAATGTTTGTGTGCAGCTCTACTCTGCTGCAGAGAGTAAACATGCATTAGAAAAAAAGAGTCAAAACATAATTTATATTCAGTCAAAATATAATTTTAGCTTTTATTACTTCAAATTGCACATAAACAGGAAAAATCTAAAATGACAGTGTGCAAGTAGCAAATGAAAGATGCTGGCAAAGTAAAGCAGCACATGTTTGGAGGAAGATGTGTAAAAACTTCAGAAGCATGGTGGTGGGAGTGTCGTGATCTGGAGCTGCTTCTCTCCAAGCAGTGCTGGAGTACAAACTAAGAGAGGGGGCCATGAAAGAGGAGAACGGGGGACGCTTCATCAGGAGGAATACCTCAAACATTTGGCTAAAGTAACTGAAGATGCTTCTGAAGTAGTTGAAGGTGCTTGCACAGTGTAGCCTGACTTTAATCCCATTGAAGAGTTGAGGATTTTGAAGCAAGTCCTTCAGAGCGACCCTCCATTGTCTTGTTGAGGGGAAGCCCTAAACCACAACACTGCCTTCACTGACGCTGCAGTGAACCACCTATGTTATTAAAGTGTGTGGTGGCCTAGTGGTTAGGACTTTGCTCCTGATCAGAAGGTCACAAGTTCAAGTCCCAGCCGTGCACCACTGAGGTTCCCTTGAGCAAGGTTCACCCCCACTTCACTGCTCCCCGGGCGCTGTTGATTGCTGCCCACTGCTCCACGTGTGATAGGTTAAATGCAGAGAACACATTTCGTTGTGGTGCACTGTGGTGTGTTCACAATGACATATAATTTTTTTAAAATTTAAAACTGAGAAAAAACAAAAACAAAACTTAGGATCTCCCATAAATTGTCGCGTATGTGTATAAATGCGGTAAATAAAAAGTGTTTGAGTAGTTTCGAGTAAATGTCCATGCTTAGCTCTCGAGGGTTGGTGTTAAGTTCAGATTATGAGTAGAAAGTTATTACATTTGTACAGTTACTGAACTATACAGATGAGCCATTACATTAAAACCACTGACAGGTGAACATGATAATCTCATTACAGTGGTGCCTGTTCTCGTGGGTGGGCGGGAAGCAAGATTACATATCAGGCAGCAAGTGGACAGTCAGGTCTTGATGATGATGTTCTAGAAGCAGGAACGAAACACTGTGTTAATGCTGGTTCTGATTAAAATGGGTCCAAACACACAGTGTGGGTCTGCATGAGGGTGACCTACACAACAGGCAGGTGGTTTTAATGATGTGGCTGATCAGTGTATATGGACAAGTGCATGAGCAGAGGTTTATGGGTTTGTGTTCACATCAAAATGTCTTCTCACTAGATGGAGTCCTCCAGAAAGTTATCAGAGATTAAGGAACTACACGATAAGATCCGGCAGTCTGCTGAGGATGCTAAAAAGAAAGAGAGCCTGTACAAGCAGCTGGTAAAAAACAGAAACGTTCATTATCTCCACACGTTTTACATCTGTGACTGCATTCAGTCTCTCTGGCTGGATATGGTTACATCTACCTCTCCCTCTGCTCCTGGTACAGATAACGGAGTTCGAGACTTTGCCTAAGGATGTCTCTCGCTCGGCCTACACTATGAGGATCCTGGAGATTGTCAGCAACATTAAGAAACAGAAGGAGGAAATCACAAAGGTCTGTTTGCTGATCCTTCAGTTACAAAGAGGACACAAACTACTGCCTTCATCAGCAAAAGGTCACAGTGTGGCTGTCATTGGATATAATGTGTCGAAACATTTTGAGTGACGAGCTGAATTCTTTCATGGCAGATTTTGTCAGACACTAAGGAGCTGCAGAAGGAGATTAATGGGCTGACGGGGAAGCTCGACAGAACGTTCGCTGTAACAGATGAACTGGTTTTTAAGGTGAGTCCTCATTCAGAACAGTTCAGGTGAAGCATGTGTGTTCAATTCCCTTCATGCGTATGTTGTTTGCTCTTGACAGGATGCCAAGAAGGATGAATCTGTTCGTAAATCTTACAAGTATCTTGCTGCCTTACATGAGGTGAATGCACACTTTCAATTTTTATTGGTGTTTACATTTTTATTGGGTTGTTTGTTTTTTGTTGTTTGTTTGTTTGTTTTAGGGTTTTCATATAAGAAATGGACACAGTGCAACAAAGCTGTGTAAAGGCAAAAAAAGAAACAATTAAGAACAATATATATTTAATACATAAGAACAATTGTTATTTAGCATGAAGAACATATTGGGAAATGTAACATGGGGTCAGTAAATCATAAGTCAGTAAATCAGAAAAACAAGTTGGTCATTCAGTAAATCCATCAATCAGTCTGTCAGTAAGTCTGTTAGTAAGTCTCATACAGTCAATGTGTCAGTAAATCTATCGGTCAGTCAATCTGTCAGTAAATCTATGTTGATCATTCAGTAAGTCTGCCAGTAGTTTGGTCAGTCTGTCAGTAAGTCGGTCATTAAGTCTCAGTCTGTCATTCTGTCAGTAAATGTCAGTCAGTAAGTCTGTTGGTCAGTCTGTCAGTAAGTCGGTCAGTCTGCCAGTAAATAGGCCCACCTTTCAATAAGTCTGTCAGTCAATCGGTCTGTCAGTAATTTAACCAGTCTGTTTCAGTCAGTAAGCTGGTTAGACAGTAAGCTGGTCAGTCAGTTAGCCAGTCAGTAAATTGGTCAGTCAGTTAGCCAGTCAGTAAATTGGTCAGTCTGTTGGTCAGTCAGGAAGTTGGTCAGTCTGTTGGTCAGTCAGGAAGTTGGTCAGTCTGTTGGTCAGTCAGGAAGTTGGTCAGAAAGCTGGTCAGTCAGGAAGTTGGTCAGAAAGCTGGTCAGTCTGTTGGTCAGTCAGTAAGCTGGTCAGTCTGTTGGTCAGTCAGTAAGCTGGTCAGTCTGTTAGCCAGTCAGGAAGTTGGTCAGTCAGTTAACCAGTCAGGAAGTTGGTCAGTCAGTTAACCATTCAGTAAGCTGGTCAGTCAGTTAACCAGTCAGGAAGTTGGTCAGTCAGTTAACCAGTCAGGAAGTTGGTCAGTCAGTTAACCAGTCAGGAAGTTGGTCAGTCAGTAGGCACAGCAGGAAGGTCCTGGGTTCTTATGCAGCTGTAATTTGTTTTTCCACTAATTATTTTAGTCACTCAACCAATCATTACAGAGCTCATGTGTCTGTCCTAAAAACATTATATAAAATATCATGTTTAAGGATTTTGGATTCAAATTATTGATGCTTTTTGGAAACAAATGTGATGTTTACATGTATTTTTATTTACTTTTATGATGTTACATTTCATCTGGGGTTGCTGGAATGTTCAGTCAGTAACAGGGGTCATTTACAGAAGCAAGTCTTAAAGACATTGAGATCATAACAGCCTGACAACGACAGGGTGGAACTGTCATATGAAAGTGAGGTTAATTGAAACCCCATTGTAAAACCCTGTAATGAAACCAGACTGTTTACTAATTATACCCTCATTCCTCTCAGAACTGCACCCAGCTTATTCAGACCATCGAGGATACAGGCAGCATCATGAGAGAAATCCGAGATCTAGAGGAACAGGTGAGACCTTTGCCTAGTGAGCATAGCCTTCTACTTTCTGTAGATCTTGTTTGTCTACCTGACTGTAAATGACAGAAAGCTCTAGTGTAATCAGCAGAGCAGACCTGACGACCTTTCATGGCTTCTTGATTTGCCAGAGGGAAAATGATGCAAAATCAACCATAACATTAAGAACACTGGTAGGTGGAGTGAATAGCTTTTACTGCCTAGTAATTCCTTTACAGCAGCACTCATCCCAGGGGTGTGATAGTTTAGGCAGCAAGTGAACAGTCAGTTCTTGAAGTTGATGTGCTGGAAGCAGGACCTAACAGCAGTGATCAGATTGTGATCACCCAAGACTCACTGATGCATGTGAGGAGTGAAGGGCGTCCTGTAATGCTGGTAAGAGAAAGGAGTCAGAACACAGTACACCAGGGTCAGAGCTGTTTCAGCAGCATGAGAGGCCTTGCTCACATTGGTGTACATTCATAATGTGTTCCTTTTTTGTTCCTGTGTTGTAGATCGAGACAGAGAACGGGAAAAAGACGGTGAGCAACCTGGAGAAGATTCTGGAAGACTACAAAGCAATTCGTCAGGAAAACTCAGCCCTGGCTGCCAAGATCAGAGAAGGCTAAGTCCACCCTGGAAGCGTTTGCTGGTACTACAGATACCATAATGGGCTGTCGTGGTGGCACTAGTGTCGTTCCATCTCCACACTGACTAGCCTTCCACCATTTCTTCATTCGTTTTCTGCTCCACATGGCTGCAACATGGCTTCCTGCTGGAGATGTGGACGCGAGACTTTTTTTTGTATCACAATGACACAGACGTAGTTTGTTGTGAGAATGTTAACTGATACTAACGCTGTCTGAGATTTTTATTTTTTATTTTTTTTCTCCCATTTGGCCTTGACTGCAGTGGTTCGAGGAGGACCAGCACTTGTGCTTTTGCCTTGTGAAGAAAAACAGTGCACCCTGAGAACTTTGTGTAGATAAAAGCCCGTTATGTGTGACTGCTGATTTTATAATGTTCACGAACATTGAAAGACCCAAGCTCTGTGTGAGTGACTCGGCTTGTGAGGAAACCTTGTAGATGATTGCGTTGCAACAGTCTGCCCGAGGCGTTTGCTGTGAATCTGATAGAGAACTGAGGTCCACAGGGGTCATACTGATTGGATGAACAGCTTATCATTAGGTCTTTACACTTCATCAAGCCAAGAACAATACCGTCTTTCTCCACTCGTTCGCTCTGGGAGGTGAAATCATTTTCTCCATTAAGGATTATCTCAGTGGGTTTTGTAGCAGAAGCTGTGGTTTGATTTTAAAGATAACATACTAAAAGATTGCCTTTTTTTAATCACCACGTCTTCTGTCCATGTGATGCCTCCATTTTTCACGTGCAGTGCCAGGACAATTGTGTGTGTAATTGAGAACATGATTCGTCCCTGTTTTGTCCTAATGAACAGAGAGAATGTCTTTTGTGGAAGGAATGGTTTCTTTTATACCGCCGTCAAATCCTCGTCCCTCGTTTGATTAAAGAGAATGCAAAATGAATGCAGAATAAAAATGTATTTCCATTCTTTATATAATAATATATACAATCATGCAATCATGAGTTCAGTGTTTTTACTGGTGTTTAGTTTTGTGACAGTCATTGTGAACACAATCTCGTACAGTGCACCACAAAGAAACGTGACCTCTACATTTAACCCATCACACGAGGAGCAGCAGTAGGGACGGTACCTCGCTCAAGGGTTCCTCAGTGGTACCCAGCCTGGGACCTGACCATCAGATCCCAGGGGCAAGGTTCTACCCACTAGGCCACTCCCATTTATTTGTCTTTGTGAGGACATGGGTGTGGCCGTGTGTGTGTGTGTGTGTGTGATGTACGTACACTATGTCCTCGTTATAATGGTACAAATAGATCGGCATTGATTCACAAACCCAGTCCTGGTGGGCAGTAGGGCAGTGGGCTGCCTTCTCTTACACACTTAACCATTGTTTTTGTTAAAGCAACATGGCCTTTAGTTTTACATACCGAAGTATTTTCCTCTTGTGGTTTAGTTCCTGAGTCACTGTTCAAGTCACTGAGAGCTGGGACCAAAGTAACAAAGGCTACCATCAGTAACACACTACACCGTCAAGGACTCAAATCCTGCAGTGCCAGACGTGTCCCCCTGCTTAAACCAGTACATGTCCAGGTCCGTCTGAAGTTTGCTCGATAGCATTTGGATGATCCAGAAGAGGATTAGGAGAATGTCAGATGAAACCAAAATAGAACTTTTTGGTAAAAACTGTACTTGTTGTGTTTGGAGGAGAAAGAATGCTGAGTTACATCCAAAGAACACCATACCTACTGTGAAGCATGGGGGTGAAAACATCATGCTTTGGGGCTGTTTTTCCGCAAAGGGACGACTGATCCATGTAAATGAAAGAATGAATGGGGTCATGTATCATGAAATTTTGAGTGAAAACCTTCCATCACAAGGGCATTGAAGATGAAATGTAGCTGGGTCTTTCAGCATGACAATGAGCTTCACAAGGAATGGACTGAGGCTGGAGTCAGCGAATCAAAAGCCACTACACACAGACGAATCCTAGACATGGGCTACAAATGTCACATTCCTCGTATCTCTACTCCTGAACCAGAGACAATGTCAGAAGCGTCTTACCTGAACTAAGGAGAAAAAGCACTGGACTGTTTCTCAGTGTCCAAAGTTCTCTTTTTAGATGAATGTAAATGTTCCATATCATTTGGAAATCAAGGTCCCAGAGTCTGGAGGAAGAGTGAAGTCCGTGATGATTTGGGGCCATGTCATCTGCTGGTGTTGGTCACTGTGTTTTCTGAAATCCACAGTCAACACAGCATCTACCAGGAAATCTTAGAGAACTTCATGCTTCTTCTGCTGAAGCTTTATGGAGATGCT
>JBBIGC010000018.1:11617422-11629470 GCA_037576955.1 Lepidarchus adonis
AAGACCTAAACCAGGAAAGGGCTGTTCCCTTAATTCCAACAACATTTTCTAGCCTGTCTAGTAGGATGATGTGATCATCAGACTAGAAAAGGTTATAAAAAAGAGTTTGGATTCCTCCAATCCACAGTCTGACTGATTGTGTACAAATCGAGTAAATTTAAGCACATACTCTCTCCAGGTGTACTTAACCAACAAAAATCAAGCTGTGTAATAGTTTGTGAGTTCACAAAAGACCCCAGCGTATCTTTTGAGTATAAAATGACATCTCTCATATTGGCTAATGTTCATGACTCCACTAGCAAGAGAAAAGTGAACAACAATGGTGTGCATGGCACTGTTGCAAATAAAAAGCCATTATCTTCCAAAAAGCATTTTTGCCATTCTATGATTTGTTGTAATCATGTGGACCAGCCAGGAGACTTTTAGAAAAGTGTTTTGTGGAAAAATAAAAAAAAGGCATATTTTTAACTTAAATAACAAGTTTAGAGAATGGAAAATATTGCTTTCCAGCATAAGACGCTCACATATGTGAAACATGGTGGTGGTAGTATCATGGTTTTTGGGCCTGTTTTGCTGCATCTGGAATGGGACAGCCTGTCAAAATTAATGAAGCCATTAATTCTGAATTTTATCAGAAAAATTGACAGATGTCTGAGAACTGAATCTTGAAAACATGGATCATGTTGCAAAACAATGATCCTAGTCACACAAGTCATTTTAACAAACAACAGTTTATTTGTACAGCTTTTGTGGATGTGTCAGAATAGTATGTAGCTATATTTTAAATGACTTTTCACTGTAATGAAGTAAATTGTTGCACCAACAAAATAACTGAAAAGAACGGTAAGATTGTAGATTTAAGTTTAATGTATTGAAAAATTATAGATATACATAACTGTAGATGTTCTTTAAGTTGCGCTGATGAACACCGATATATTGCATACTGAACGTTATTTACTATTTTCTACACAAAGTGAAGAAAGAACTGAAACACTGGAAGATCTAATGGTTAAAGCAGAATACAGTGAATGTTCTGGAATAGCCAAGTCAAAGTCCTGACCTGAACATTCTGGAAGGAGCTGGCGGTTCATGTGATGAAACCAACAAAGCTGAAGATGCCCTGTATGGAGGAATAGACTAAAATGCCTCAGAGCCCATGTGCAAAACGGATCAATAGTTACTGGAAAGTTCTAGTTGCAGTTTTCGCTGCACAGGCCCAGGGGGTCATCGCAGATCTGTAATACTGGACTTATTTGCTTGGATTAAGTTTTAGGTCATAATTACGAAATAGAGAAGTGTGAAATATAAATAACTTACTATTAAATTATGATTGAAGTTGTAGGAATGCTAGAAACGTATTTATTAGAATCAGAATAAAAATATTGATCCTAAAGAAAATTGTTCATGCTACAGAGATAGAGACAGAGTCACTAAAATTGGCACAGAGTTGCAGTAAAGACCTGTGAATAAGAATAAAAATGACCATTAAAATATATATTTTTAAATAAATAAATAAAATATTAAATGTTCAAGTAAAATAAAGAATAAAGAAAAACTAAATACTATAAATAGAAACTAAAAGCTGTGTCCTGTGTAACTGCTTTAATGTTATAGATCTTTTTGTGGGATAAGCTTAGTGTAAGAATTTGTCCAGTATACGGGAGAGTGTGTGTTCTCGTGCACGGGGTGTGAGGACATCCATGTGTTATCCTCTCATCCGGACGAGCTGGCCTCTACATGCCACAGCAAGTCTGGCAGCTGTGCGCTCAGATAAGACAAAGGCTTTATTATCACCGAGCGCAGGAAACACCACGTTCCCTTCAGTTTGCGCTTATTATCGCTTCCGCTACACAGATTGTTTAGCTTTTTTGTTTGTTTTTATGTGTTCCTATATATGTGTTTAGGAGCAGCACTTTGTGTTTCGTAACTTTCAACACTCGCGAGACAAACTCGACCTCGAACGGGAACAAATGAGGCGAGCTCTGGTCACGTAGCGCATGTAGGTCAAGGCGCGTGCCAATCACGCACCAGTTTGACCAATCGCATCGCCCGAGATTGGCGTCCAGGCCGCGCATTGGCTGCTGTAGCACGTAAACATCGTGTTCTCTCCTCGACACGTCTCAACACCGATTAGTTTAGATGGACGTCTGTCATCTTCACGCGTTGACCTGATTGGTCGGTAACATGAGTTTGCCCAGCCCTCCCCGTCTGCTGAGGGGCCCCTGTTGCAAGCGTGGCTGATGCGGGGTTGGGGCGTAGCTTCTTCCAGGGCTTCATAAACAAGTTAGCAGGGCTCGGCTCAGTACACAATGTCTCGAAAAAGGTTGGGAGACTTGGGCCGCGCTCTGTGGCAAAAGCGCCTCAGCCCGCCGCTGTGCGCAGGGCTGAACATCCCCGCGTTCGCCTGCGGTGGTTTTGCACCGAGCGGCGCGGAACACTCATGCTGCAGGGAGGGGAAGAGCAGCACCAACGTGGCGCCCAGTCCCGGAGCTGCGGGGCACAGGCACCACAGCGCGGGGAAACTGAGAGCAGAGGAGTCGCTCACTAAGGCTGGCAGGGCCTTCTCCTCCACTGCACCTCAGATTCAGCACAAAACCTACTTATGGGCTCGGTATAACGAGATGAAGCGACTTGTCCATGGTAAGTCAATTTTATTTGGTGCCCCTATCCTCTGGAGATGGAGCACCACATAATGAGAGCAGAGTGGCTTCCCCTGTGTCAAAAAAGGGTGTATTCCAAGCTCTCCAGGCTTTAGGAAGGCCAGGCCCTGCTGGAGCTCACATGCATGTCTCTCTCATTCATCCCTCAGACCTGATCCCTCCTGGAGTGTGCAACCTCCTAAACCCCTCCACCATCTATGCCAACAACGAGGTGAACCTGGATGAGGTGGACATCTATGGCTTCGACTATGACTACACCCTCGCCCTCTACTCCAATTCACTCAACGAGATGATCTACAACAAAGCAAGACAGTTCCTCATAGAGCACTATAAGGTAGGGTGGAGAACATGTGCCCATGGTGTTATTAACTGTTCCCCTCTACAGAGGCCTGATGTTTTGTGTGAGTGAGATATTGTCTCTTTTTCCCCCTAATTTGTGAGGTTTTCGCCCAAAAAGTTTATATATATATATATATTGTATATTTCTCTCTCTTTTTTTCTTTTTATTATTCCTGTTTTGTTTTAAAATCTGTATTAAGGGTTTTTTTTTTTAATTATTTAAAATCACTATATACTGCTTCTACTAGTTTTCATATTGACAGTCATGTTTTCTTCTCTCTTTGTGTGTGCAAAGCACTTTAGGTCACATTACAATATATGGAAGCTGCTAAAAAGGAATGAAATACAAAAGAAAAAGTCAATGATATATTTAATTGGATGTCATTATTAGTTATATATATTTTGAGGGGGTCCAAATCATGAATTTTTAAATTTCTCTTTTCTGACCACACTAATTAAACAAGCTTACATGCACTTGAACACACACATAATGTAAATAAATTGAAATAATGTGTGAGGGTTTTTTCCCTGCTTGAACACACTGTCCCTTCACAAATGTTTCCGAATTTATTGAATGGGCCAATCAGAACGGCTGAAATCTGAAAATGAAGAAGACTTGATGTGATGTCACAAACACTACAGGGTTCGTCTTTTACGACACAAAGCAAGACAGAAAAAACGTTTTGTGTGATCTGAGCATTTTACTGCCTTTCCCCTAGACTTGCTGTGAGATTGTTTCGACTAAATCCTCAATCCTTGATTCTTTTGCAGTATCCACAGGGAATCAGCAAATACAACTACATTCCCAACTTCGCAGCTCGGGGGCTTCATTACGACATCCAGAAGGTAAAAGGAGTTTATTCTAAGTCTGTGTAAACGATGCCCTTTTTTCCTATTTGTAATCATTAACCTTCTCAGTATCTTCAGGAAGTCTGAGTGATAAGTGTTGCTCCTGTGCTGCAGGGCCTTCTGATGAAAATAGACGCTTTCCATTACATTCAGATGGGTACGGTGTACAGGTGAGTTATTCAGTGCGTTCTCGCGTGGTTTGGTACCGTAATGCAGCTGATGAAATGAGGGACGTCCATTTGTTTTCCTGATGCATCGATTGGAATCTCTTGCCATTTCAACTGCATTTGCCTTCGAATAGCAATAGCCTTAATGTGCCCTTGTGTTTGGCTCCAGTCGATTTGAAATTGGTCGGAATTTTAGAAAAAACATCATGTTATTAATCTCCTAAACAATTGGCGTCATTCATGTTCTACGTACAACAAACAAGCCGCTAAATACAGAGCCAAACTCGTAACTGAGCTGTTCCAGGCATGGTTTTGGCTTGGGATTGACGGTTCAGACCCCTAATTGAGATGTTTTCTCCAAAGGGGTCTGAAGCCTGTTCCAGATGAGGAGGTCATGCAGTTGTATGGAGGTTCCAACCACGTCCCTCTTCACCAAGTCAGCGGCTTCTACGGCAAGGTTACTGTTCCTTTTGCTCTCTTATCTGCGAAGAGAAGTTAATGTTCCTGCGATAATGTTGGGTTTTACATGCTTGATGTTTTTTGGAGATAAAGTGGCACCGCCCTACAAGCACTTTACTTATTAGTGGCCTGTTCAAGTGAAACCCTGCACTTCCTTCTGCCTTGCTGCTTTAATTACAGCACTCGGATCAGTTACGGGATCTAATTAGTGAGCAATGCATGTCCTGACTCTCGGCTTAATTCTGGAAGCTGCTCTGGGCAGAGGGAAGTGCATTTCAGCTGAATAAAACGTGAGGCCTTTGTTTAAATGAGGTGTTCAGAGAACTGCCATTGTTTTTACACGACACTGTCGTCAGAGAGTCTGGCCCGTTGGAGCCCAGAGTGTAACGGCAGCTTTCCTTTTGTGTGTGTTTGTCCTTCAGGGTCCCAAGATGAAACAGTTTATGGATGTGTTCTCCATCCCAGAGATGACACTTCTGGCTTCGGCCAATGACTACTTCATCTCAAACGACATCGAATATGACCCTGTGCACCTCTACAAAGACGTATCTGTGAGTATTCTCCTTCACACGATAGACATAAATACAATTAGGGTCCAAAAATTAGGCTTGTCTGTATTATAAAAATACTGTTTCTTTTTATATTTACCATTCATACAGTACATTTATGGAAATTTTGCTGTGGAGTTGTGATGTCACAAAACCAGGCCATTTACATATCTCCTATATTCAGCAGAAGTTCCCTGTGCTGAAACAAAATCGGGCGGCCAATCAGAAACAAAATCAGTATTAATGGCACAATTACTGTTGTTGGGGAAATTGTGCAAGATTGAATGATAAATTATAACTCAAACCCATATAAACGTTATAGAGGAAATTAAACAGAAAATGCAAATTTGGGCCATTAAAAAATCAATATAGCCAATCAGGGGCTTTAATGGGTGAAGATTAAATTAGTCTTTTGTTGGACATGAATTCAACAGAACAGCCAGTAACTCTCACGCTGGACTGTGATTGGTCATAAACACTGAATGGTCAGAGGCTCACTTGCTTATTGCAGTCGTGTTTGTTGTCAGTATTGCAGAGACCGATCACTTTAAACATTAAACAGACAACTTTGTGCAGCTCTAAATTATATGTACAAAGTTTTATACAGAAGTTTGTACACCCCTGGTCACACATGTTTTGCTGGTTTATACTCTTCCCAAACGCCCATTTTAATGCAAAATGGCTGCTTATGTTCCAAGTTTAGCATATTATAGGTGGAGAAAACATAAATTTTGCCTTGTACATTTGATTTCATTCCTTTTTAGAAGGGACAAAGCGATAGGAATTGTGCATGGAAATTTTCTTCTCACTATAGTATTTTTGTGCATTCAGCAAATAATTTGGGGATATTTTATGCTGCTAAGGTTGTGAGGTTTATCTATAGTTTGAGATCTACACTGCTATGTGGATCTAGTAAACTTGGGTCTGACCTCATGTGTGCAGAAGGTAGGTCTTGGTGTTGCCATGATCTCACGGTGTGATCCGCTGTGGTTGAATGTTGTTCAGCAGAAATGGGCGAGGTTTGGTCAAGGAGCCCTTTCTGGCATGTGAAGTTCTAATTTGTTGCTGTAACGTCAGGAAGAACTCGTCCAGGCCTCATTCTGGGCCCTGAATGGTGCTTGTGTGCAATTTTTCAGTCTGACGAGTTCCCACTGGAACTGAATGGGCTTCCAGGGCGACTTTGTTGTTTGCTCTGTGTGCAGGATGAAGTCTTTTCTTCTTGCCTCGACCCTCCCCCTCCTCGCTGACATACAACAGAGGCCTCTCTGCACTGTGGGCTGCTGCCAAGTTCGTCAAGCAGTAATCTAAACACCAATCAGCTCAGCTGGCAGACATGTGCATTTTAACGTGTTTATTACATTTCTTGACTTTGAAATGGTCTGTGAGGTTTGCCCTAGAACAGCCCGCACTGACCACACCCAGAGGCATGCGAAAAACAGTGAAGAAAAGTCTGCCGCTCGGTCAGAAGCACTTTTCCAGCCGAGATTGGGACAGAACTGTAGCACTGGTTTTAGATTTATTCTACTGTGTTACTATTCCCTGAGTTTTTCTCATCTGAGGTCGTGAGCGCACTGTAGGGTCACCCAGAAGCAGCAGGAGGTTAAGTTTCTCGCACCCGGACTCCAACCCATGTTCTTTAACCATTAGGTCACGGCTGCTCTAAAAGGAGCACACAAAGCAGCAGGGAGCAGTGTCGTGGGACGGTGCCTCAGTGGTGCCTGGGCTGGGACTTGACCCAGCAACCTTATGATCACAAAGACCAGATCCCACCCCCTCGGCCTCCACTGCATGTTAATGACTCTGCTGAGAAGCTCCTTGATGATGGAGCATGGGGGTTTGAGGCATCTGGGAGGGTGTGGGTATGACCACCACATACTGTTTGTCTGATCTCTGGTGCGTTTATTCCTACAGGACGCGATTGCCATGGTCCATATCAAGGGCTACATGTACAAGTGGATTATGCAAGACCTAGGTAAGAAATCACCATGTTGTTTTTCCACCACATGATTGACGGGTGTTTATTTAGTCCATATAATTGTCTACAGTGCTCCTCTGGTGCTGTGAACTGCTCTGGAAATGGATAGTATAAACAAACTGAGGCCTGAACAAACCCAAACTCTCTCCACTGCAACCGGCGCAATTAAGCTTCGCTGAACTGGAATGTGCTTCCTTTCCATCTTTATGTAAACATATAGAACTTATGTAACTTATATAAATATCATTATTCTAAGTGCTGCAGGGAACCATATTTCCTGAGAACAAATTATATCAGATAAAAAAAAAAAGGTTTTCAGGTTTTTATTTATGTGTATATTGTAGTGTGCAAAAGTCTGCAGCACCTGAGACAGTTATGCTTTAAGTGTTTTAGCTGGGAAGTAAATGTCTTCTTTTTGTTTTATTTATATATATATATATATAAAATGAAGTGAGGTGTATGTTGGTTTAACCATTACCAGGGTTTTCCATGTGGAAGCTGAGGATTAGTTGTAGGCCCGTCAGCAGCTGGCTGAAGATAAGATAACCCTTTATTAACCCCTGAGGGGAATGAGGGTGGTCCCTGAAAGAAAAACACAGAATATACATTGAAGCATCAGTATAGGAATTATGGCTTTATTGCTTTATTTCTCACTCTCCCCCAAAGTGTCTCAGATCCTCCACCATTAGTTTATTCTCGGTCCCTCATAGCAAGCAATCCCCCTTAATCAGTGTTTTTTTGTGTTCAAGTGTTCTTGGCTTTATGAAATGCTACATACATTTAATGTTTTATTGTATAATGGTTTAAAGCTAAGAGATATTTCTTGGGGATGTGCCGGTCTGATGTCGAAGACCAATATCAGGTCTGATCAGGGCGTTTTGACTGATCTGGATCGGCTCTAGCATTAAGGAGCTTAAGTATGATCGTTTTATTTTCATCCTTTGTCACCAGTGCTGTAAATAGTGTTTTATGGTTGGAGGTATTTTATTTTATTAGGTGTGACCGTGATCAGATTTACCACAGACAGTTCTGATGTTCACCCAGTGTGGATACTTGGCTTCACTGCTCACTGGATGAACTAGTCTAATTTAAAGTGTGCAGTATTGAAGTGTGTAAAACGGGTGGGCGAGGATATGCTGGCACTCAGGAAATGGACAAACGTGTTTTTTTGAGAAATCAGTTGTGGAGCAGAAACATTGGATTTTAGTAACTTTAATGTACCTGAAGCTGTGAAACTGTTATCTAGAAAACTCAGTAATTGATTACTTGGGACTCTGGGCGGCGGGAAACCAGCTCGTTGTATTTGTTAAGGCTCAGTCTGTGCTTCTTTAGAACGTAATATCTGGAGACTTGCAGGAGAAACCTGGAGCTAAGTCTGTTTTTCTGACCATCTTCAGCTTCTGTCTTTTATCAGCACAAATCAACAAACTGCTCTTTTAACTGTGGGAATATGTTGTGATGAGTGGACCAATAGAAAGAGCCTCCTGGAACGTCCGTGTTTTTGAAGGACAGTGATGGTCATGTTTTCAAAGGATGAGTCGTTAATGCTCTGATTCAGATTTGTGGGAACACACACTGGTCGTCTGAGAACAGTGACTGTGCAGGTCCCAGGTTCTGCAACGAGTTTTCTCTTGAGAGTGATAGCGAAGTTACGAAACGCGTCCTTCCGTTTGCCAAGAGTCGAGCCAGAGCCAGAGATGTACAATGGTGATGCCCCTAAGACACGTTATTTCTTGCCCAAACACAGGTTGTAAGGGAAATAAATGGTTTAATTTCTTTTCCTCTTCTTTCTCCCCAGAGAAATATATCCTCCGTGGAGACGAGACGTACGCGGTGCTGCATCGTCTGGCCAGCCACGGGAAGAAGCTCTTCCTCATCACCAACAGCCCCTTCAGCTTCGTGTGAGTTTTCAGCTTTTTCAGCCGCTCCGGGTGAGAAGCAGCATGTGCTGGCCTGTTTGAGGGTCTGTATGCGTTAGCCTTGCCTGTGCATCAAAAAAAATACAGAATGCTGCGTCTACAAGTTTGTGCGCCCCTGGCCAAACGACAAGTTTTTTTGTTTTCATGTAAATAAGCACAGCCCTGCAGAGAACACACGTCATCCATACATTTTACATTGCACAATTACTGTTTTATTCTGATTAGAACAAATTTTTAAAAGCATTTGGTTATTAGTTTATATTGTATTGAATGTTTTACCCCAATAATTTAAAGAGGAATTTCTCTATTTCTGCATCATTTAAGGGGTTTGGCTGTAAATAAAGTCACTCAGTGGGTTTGGCGTGAAAAGTGAAACCTGTGGAGTTATAGAACCATATACCTGCTTCTAAAATCTCCAGAATATTATTACATGAAATGGTTATGATTAAACTACCACTACTATTAAAGTGATACATACATACACACATATATATGTGTGTGTGTGTGTACAGTACAGGACAAAAGTTTGGACACACCTTCTCATTCAATGTGTTTTCTTTATTTTCATAACCATTTACATTGGTAGATTCTCACTGAAGCATCGTAACTATGAATGAACACGTGGAGTTATGTACTTAACAAAAAAAGTGAAAACGTTTTATATTCTAGTTTGTTCAAAATAGCCATCCTTTGAAGAAGATCTGACCACTGAGAAGATGTGTCCAAACTTTTGGCCTGCATGTAATGTATGTATGTAATGTATGATATTTAAAATGTATTTATTTACAGATTAACCCATATTTTACTGTTATTAATGTTAAACTCGAGTAGGTTCACTGGTCATTTTGGTTAGTAACTAAAAGAGCTAATGTTTATATAGAAATAGACAAATGCCATATTTAAGTGTGCTCCATGCTCTAGGGTGTATTAACATTTCCAATTCTGGGAGCAGTGGCATTCCGTTGTTGTGAGTTTGATCTCTGGTGTTGCTGCCATTTAATGGAGCAGAGTTTTGTCTCCGTGGTGGGGTTGTCTCTCCCTCTTTACTGTAGTGCTGGTCACTGTGAGCGTTCTCCTCCAAAGTAGTTGCGCTGTCCAATCACGTTGCATTTTGAGATGAAATGGGCAGAGCTTTATTTGACTCTGAGGAAGCATCACCTTCACCCTCCCAGTGCTTATTGTATGGTGTGGTGGGAGGAGCTGGGTGACTAAAATTGGTATAAATCCTAAAATTAAATCTAAAAAGACAATCAACCAAATGTGTCATTTGAGGAAAATCTGTAAAATAATAATGTTTTCTCCAGGGACAAAGGTATGAAGTACATGGTCGGAAAAGACTGGAGGGACTTCTTCAACGTCGTCATCGTTCAAGCCGACAAGCCGCACTTTTTTAATGACTGCGTGAAGTAAGTGTCTGTCTCGGCTCATTCCCACTAAAAAATGAAAAAACTATTTCTATCTGCTCTGTTGTCTGTAGCGAGAGCTCTGAAGTCTTTGAAGTGTCTTTATTTTTACTTACTTTGGGCTTCTGGATGTTTTTAAGGCCTTTCAGACGTTTGGACAGTAACGGAGACCTGCAGTGGGACAGGATCAAGAGTCTGGACAAAGGACAGATCTACAAGCAGGTAGCTACAATGTGGAAGTGGTTTGCTGAGGCATGTTTAAGGCCTTGGCGCGATGTGGCAGGCAGCACGTTGGCAGCAGTTGAATCAGGCTGTTGCCCAATCCACCGCACGTTCAGCCACTGCAATATTTGTGCACGAATGCGTCATTTACCTCGACTCATCTATGACTGGGGCTGATGTCTGGGATTGTTCATAACATGAGTTGTTTACCAGGAGGCAGCGTGTTGGAGGCTGATTAATTAAGGAAAAATCGATGCTGTGTGGAGTTTTCCCGTGTAAACTGCAGGAAGACTGGACCTGCGTGTTCTATTGTGTAGTAAAGAAAGGGAAAACTGGACGCTGACTTGCAGCACAACAAAGGAAAAGTCTATTTAATGCAGTTCATCTGAGTCCATTGTGCACAAATTCCTCAGGCTGAACTAAATGACCTCAGGAGAGGGAGGGGGTCATGTCACAGTGCTGCCCATTGATGTTTTTTTTTGAAGTGGTGAAGGCTTCTCGCTCCCTGTGGAGAAGTCCCTGCTTTATTGTCAACGGCCAGAGCAGTTCCTCGCTCACCTAGGAACCTGGAACTTTTGAAGGGCCCTGGCTTTTATTAATCAAGTGCACATTAGGAGGCTTCAGTTAATGTTTTTTTACGAGTATACGCCCATTTGTCACTTGCCCTTTACTAGTCTTTTTTTGGAGGCTTGCTCCAGAGCAGGGTTTACCAGCCCGACCAGAAAATGGCCCCAGTGAGCTTTTACTGCACAGAAGTCCTCGCAGCTCCAAAACCCTGACAGAGCACTGCCATCAATATCCCCAGGCTGAATACCGAGCGCCAGGTTCTGCATTAGCAGTCTAGAGCATGGCGCACTCAGAGTTGTTGTCCTTTCCTCTCGTTTCAGGGAAACCTCGTTGATTTCCTGAAGCTGACTGGCTGGAGAGGCTCCAAGGTGCTCTATTTCGGGGACCATCTTTACAGCGACTTGGCCGTGAGTCATCCTCTTATTTGCTTTTGATTGCACCATGTCAGCAAACTTTCGCAGTCTTCAATGTCCTGTGACAGTTTCATGCTGATCCTAAGAATCGATCTGGGATTCTGTGGAAAGTCCTGCCGCATTTATGCTCATTTCATTGGTTTTAAAGAGATTCTAAAATGTCCCCCGTCATTCACACTGACTCATTTTGGTTTGGTTGTTATTCTGACACGTTGTTGGACAGGGTCTGATGAGTGTGCTCTAGACCAATAAGCTGTAACACAATGTGCATTACAGTGGTTTAACTGTGAATAAAGAGTGTTATTTGACGCAGCATAAGGTAATAATTCACTAAATAGTTTATAAATAATAATAACTGTGTTTTTAAATGTAGACGCTTGCCGTGCAATGAGGCAAACTAACAGTCTGAGATTATTCCACGAACTATTCGTTCTACACAATTATTTATTCATTTTACATTACATTTACATTTATTCATTTGGCTGACGCTTTTATCCAAAGCGACTTCCAGGTTCAGGAAACAATCA
>JBBIGC010000018.1:11632390-11645405 GCA_037576955.1 Lepidarchus adonis
TCTGTCATGGAGACACTGCATTAAAAACAGGTCTGATTCTGTCATGGAGACACTGCATTAAAAACAGGTCTGATTCTATCATGGAGACACTGCATTAAAAACAGGTCTGATTCTATCATGGAGACACTGCATGGGCTCTTCCAGAAACCACTGAATGAACTTCACTGTGCGGTTTACTAATGCAGGTTAAAGCTTCGTCATGCAGAGAACAAGCCATATGTGAACACGATCCAGATACACCACCATCTTCTCTGGGCCAGCGCTAATTTAAAATAGACTGAGACAAAGTGGAAAACCGTTCTGATGTCAGACGAAGCAAAATCTCATCTTGTTTTTGGTGGTGGGCACCACATCCTCTGGACTAAGAGGGGAGAGACCATTCAGCTTTTTATCAGTCCAACCAGAGGCCTGCATCTCTGATGGTATGGTGGTGGATTAGTGCCCATGGAATTGGCACTGTAACTCCTAAAAGTCATACATATGCAGACAATGTCTTATTCAGGGAAGGCCTTGTATATTTCAGCAAGACAATGCTAAACCACATACTGCATCTATTCTAACAGTCTGGCTTCATAGTAGAAGAAACTTGGTGCTAAACCAGACTACCTGTCAACACTTCCGGACCACATCCGGACTTAAAAAATACAACAAAGAAGACCCAGAACTGTTAAAATGTTAGAACCATGTTTCATACAATAATGGAACAACATTACTCTCCCAAAAGTTCAGCAACTAGTCTCTTCAGTTCCCAAACGTATATATAATATCTCTGGGACAACAGTGCTTCTTCTCTGCAAATGGTCCCGGGACGTTACATGTCATCGAATGACACCTGAATGGATTGATTGTACTGGAAGTTATTAATGGAGAATTTAATCTCCTCCACCGAGAAAAAGAAAGAGATGGACAATTCAAGAAGACAATCACTCCAAACGTACTGCCACAATAACTGAAGACTGGTTAATAAAGACACTGGAGGTGCTTCCATGGCCTAGGCAGTCCCCTAACTTGAAATTCGAGTCAGTCAGAGGGACCTTCATAACCTTGAGGAAGTGAAGACGTTTGCCTCGGGAAATAGGACACAGTTAAATCACAGTTCTGCAAAAATGCTAATTACTTCTTACCATAGATGCCTCAAAGCTGTAACTACCAAATGCCAACAAGGGATTTGCAGCAAAGTAGTTATGAATATGTTTTGTTTCATTTTTAGACATATCTTCGTTTATTCTTATACATTCATATTTATTAATGCTAACTTCTTTTCCAATTTTGAAGTAGATACAAACTCTGGAAATATATTAAACAAAATTTTGACTTGTTTTCTGGCTGTGTCAGGTAATTATTTGAGTAATAAGTGGCAATAATAGCTGTTTTTATGATGATGTTGTTATTGCTGTAGATAGCACATGTAGGTGAAGTAAGGACAATTAAACTGGGTCAAGTTAATAATTAGACTGAGCTCATTTTGGTGACCTCAGCCACTCTGTAAATGTTGATATGAATGTATTCTGTCCATCTTGATTTCTCCAAATGTCTGTCCATTTATTTCCGTTCAGTTCAATCAGTTTGTCACGTACACAATTCTACAAGTATAGTGAAATGTGCCCCCGAACAGTTTGATGATTAGTAAGAAGGAAAATAAGAAGAAGAACGACAACAATAATAAATGCAGTGATGATAATATAATATCTCTACTTTTTATAAATTAAATATTAATATATACTTTTTTAAAACTGAGAGATATTGGCTTTTTTATTTCTGATTTAATTTTGTTTGCTTTTGATTGTATTTGACATCACATTAAAATGTAAATATATTTTTCTATTTTTCAGAAGGCGTAACTTTGGTATTAGTTACCTGTCCCGTGATCATGGAGGTGTGGAGATCTATCTCTCCCTCCTGTCAGACTGGGATTTAGACGCGGCATTTGTTAGTGCTGCTAAGCCTTACCTTCAGCTTAAGATGGACATCAAGCCTTCAGAAGACAGTGAGTACATTCTTTATTTTTTCCTCTTTCTTATACACCATCACATGGGCCTAATATGGACATCAGTTCTGAGAGTCACATAAGGGGCTTTTTACAGAAATGGAGATGTGATAGAAGCACAAGAATCTTCCTGAATGTAGGACTGTTTACAGTCTCCCCATAACTCCAAACCAGCCAATGGAGGAGAGCAATGTTTCATCACTGTCAAAATAAACTACATTGGGATCATTTTTTCCTGAGCATATTGTGTCAACACTAACCCACTGCATGTTTCAGGAGATTTAAAAGCAGAGTGGATGTTTGAATACAGGTAATGAGAAAACGCATATTTGTTCCTGTTTAGTTGGATTCAAGGCAGTGCAGTGTAAAATGTCAAATAATCCCTATATTCACACTTTCTATTTAGCATTTTTAAAAATTGCGTTTGTTGCAGTGTGTCCAGAATTTAATGTGATGATGTGTTTTGTTATTCATTAATCTTAAACATTTAATCTGAGGTTTGTACTGAGGGAGAACCTCATATTCAGTGTGGCTGAAGGGACCACATGATGATAAATGTATATGTAATATATATGTATATACATGGCAATAATAAAATACCAGAAATAAAGACATTTTAACCAAATCAATTAAAACAACTTAATACAGTGGGACAAAAAAAGTATTTAGTCATTGACCAATTGTGCAAGTTCTACCACTTAAAAGAAATATTATAGCTTTACCTCAACTATGAGAGACCAAATGAAACAAAAAATCCAGAAAATCACATTGTCTGATTTTTAAAGAATTTATTTGCAAATTATTGTGGAAAATAAGTTTTTGGTCAATAACCAAATGTCATCTTAATACTTTATATATACCCTTTGTTGGCAATGACGGATTTCAAACGTTTTCTGTCTTCACAAGGTTTTCACACACTGTTGCTGGTATTTTGGCCCATTCCTCCATGCAGATCTCCTCTAGAGCAGTGATGTTTTGGGGCTGTTGCTGGGCAACAGGTACTTTCAACTCTCTTCAAAGTTTTTCTATGGGGTTGAGATGTGGAGACTGGCTAGGCCACTCCAGGACCTTGAAATGCTTCTTACGAAGCCACTCCTTCGTTACCATGGCGGTGTGTTGGGGATCATTGTCATGCTGAAAGACCCAGCCACGTTTCATCTTCAATGCACTTGCTGATGGAAGGAGGTATTCACTCAAAATCTCCTGATACATGACCCCATTCATTCTTTCATTTACATGGATCGGTCGTCCTGGTCCCTTTGCCGAAAAACAGCCCCAAAGCATGATATTTCCACCCCCATGTTTCACAGTAGGTATGGTGTTCTTTGGATGCAACTCAGCATTTTTTCTTCTCCAAACACGACAAGTTCTACTTTGGTTTCATCTGACCACAGCTTCTTAAAGAAGCTGTTACAGGTCTGTGAGAGACAGAAATCAGACCAAATACTTATTTTCCACCATCATTTGCAAATAAATTCTTTAAAAAATCAGACAATGTTATTTTCTGGATTTTTCTTTTTTCATTTTGTCTCTCATAGTTGAGGTAAAGCTATGATAAAAATTATAGGCCCCTCTCATCATTTTAAGTGGGAGAACTGGCACAATTGGTCGCTTAGTAAAGCAACCACTGTAACCGATACAAATAGTATTTGATAAAGTATATTTAAGAATAAATGTGTATGTGTGTGTGTGTATATATATTTATATAGAGTACAAGTCAAAAGTTTGGATACAATATTGGGAGTGGTAAAGTGTGTCCAAATTTTTTGACGGGTATTGTATGTAAATGGTAGTGTGTGCATGTGTGTATATATAGTGTATATAGAAATGTTGAGACAGCAGTATTTTTTATTTTTTTTTACAGATCACTAATATTAGAAACAATACTAATAAAATTAATACAGTAAACAGTACATGTTTGTCAGTGGGTCGGGTTCCCATTTTCAGAGTTCTCCTGGTGGAAGCTTGGAATTATCTATTGGAACCATCACATTCCTGCTGAGAGAGTGTCACACATTCATAAATTGGCTGGAGGCACTGAGGGGGAATCATCAAACATGCACTTTTTACACACAAAACCCATATTTTAGATTTTTTAGACTTTTTTGTTTGTTTGCCTTCCAGATTTGATCAATTTAAGAGTTTATGCTGAGCTACAGTATGATGTCACTGGTATTGAGCTGCAAAGGCTCCCGTGGTCAAATTTAGATTCTTCTAATCAGTAAATTCAGTAACACTGCAGCTGATAACATGGGGCAGATTATCTTAGAGTTTTAAACATAAATGATCATTTTCTGCAGCTTATAGAATGGGGTTTATAATGTGGGGTGGCCAGTTGTTGGGGAAATATGATATTCCATGATTATTGATGTCTGGTGCGAATGATGCTAAATGTGAGAAGTCAAGGCCCCAAACCTGTCTATTGGGAAAGTTGTATCATCTGTTTTCACTGGAATGTGTGGCACTTGCTGGGTCTCAGCATTTCTGTGTGTTGCCAGGTCCAGTGCTTGAGGACTGGGACATTATCAGTCCAAAGGATGTGATCGGCTCTGATCAACTGCTGGGGGAGAAGAGGTCGCTGGCGTCCACTGCTCTTCCCTTCACCCAGTCACTGCTGTCCCAGGTTACTGATGACGTTCTTCACCCTGTCAGCCAGCTGTTTTACCAGCCAGTCTCTGCCGCGTTCAGTCAGGTTCATCTCCTAATCATACCCTAATCATAGGCAGTTTCCCAAAATAAACATGAAATAAATGTTTAAGTTGTCATTGTTAATGCTGTTAAAGGGCTGCGTCTGCCATTTTGGGAAACAGCATGATGCCTCATTAATATTGGGTAACTTCTCCATTTCCTCAACGAAGATTTAAGCAAAGCCACGAAAAGTTTACTGGATACTTAGCTTTCCATCCAGCAAATTGCTACTGTTTTTTTTCTCTTTCTCACTTTCAGATGGGTAGAACTCTATCTAGGGTGCAACAGGCCTTCAGCTGGTCCTATGGGGAGGAGGTTAAACCATTCAAGCCTCCTCTGAATGATGCAGAGTTCCACAGCTACCTGAATAGCCAGGGTCAGCTAACACGGCCAGAGGAGCTACGACTACGCATCTATCACGGCGGGGTTGAGTCATCCCTCCGCAAGGTTAGTTAAGGATTAAATATACAGTGGGGCAGAAAAGTATTTAGTCAGCGACCAATTTTGCAAGTTGTCCCACTTAAAAAGATGAGTGAGGCCTGTAATTTTCATCATGGGTATACCTCAACTACAGTGGCTTGCAAAAGTATTCGGCCCCTTTGAACTTTTCCACATTTTGTCACATTACAGCCACAAACATGAATCTATTTTATTGAAATTCCACGTGAAAGACCAATACAAAGTGGTGTACACTTTAGAAGTGGAACAAAAATCATACATGATTCCAAACATTTTTTACAAATAAATAACTGAAAAGTGGGGTGTGCGTAATGGCCATCTATCCTCCACTCGTCACCTGTATTAATGGCTCCTGTTTGACCTTGTTATCAGTATAAAAGACACCTGTCCACAACCTCAAACAGTCACACTCCAAACTCCACTATGGCCAAGACCAAAGAACTGTCAAATCCTGCTTAAGCCAGTACATTTCCAGGCCCATCTGAAGTTTGCTCAAAAGCATTTGGTTGATCCAGAAGAGGATTGGGAAAATGTCATATGGTCAGATGAAATCAAAATAGAACTTTTTGGTAAAAACTCTACTTGTCGTGTTTGAAGGAGAAAGAATAGAGAGAGAGAAAATGGGGAAATGTAAAAAGTAGATTCCTGTGAAAACCACTGCTAGTGTCATCATTCCGAATACTGCATCTGAAAAACAGGGGCCTGCCACACAAACACAGAACAAAATGCAAAGCAACGGCAACAGCGCATAGTTAGCGAAGTTAGGGATGAGTGTCATCTGTCGTGTACAATGGCAAAGTTGTCAGTTGACTAAAGAAAAAAAACATGTATATTTTCATGTGTCTTTGGTAACGGATGTTTGATTTAATACCCTTTATAACATCCTAATACAATCTTTGGGCTATGACCTTACAGTTTTGAATATGTGTACATTTGTATCACTTAATTTTCTAGTGCTATATGATACTCTAAAAGCTTAGAAACTGACCTTGAAAGTTCTTAAGAAGTGCTTGAATTTGACTGGAAAAAGTGTATGAACATTGTCTGTAACCTTTTTTGCTTTTGCTGTCTCAAGGAAATCTCTCTCTGTCCTCGTGTGTGTGTGTGTCCGTGTCTCTGTGTAAAAGTTTCCTGTGGGAACTGACTGGTTATTTTTTAGGTGTGAGATCAGATTGAGTATTAAATGCAGATCTGTTACTACCACCTCAAAAAAAACTAATATTATAAATGGTTGCTGGACTGATTTAATTTATCGGTTTAAAATATTTTCACACTGCACGCTGCCACAAAGCTCTTCGTTTACAGCACCTGCATGACAACAGACATTAAAATACAGTGGATCAGGATTAGGCTCGGGACATCCCTAAATAATACAGAGCGTAATATGATTTTTAGCGCAAAAAATGGCAAATAGATACCTTCTTCCTCGTATAGCAGCGCTCCACTCGACAACTAGTTCCCGTAAAAACTTTGTTTTTACATTGCAAGCTCTGTACGTCAGAATGACTGAAAAAGACTTAATAACGAAGTAAATGAAATGCTGTATGTCGAGCCCGACATAATCCAAGGACTCTCTGTACAGCTGAATAACTAATTATTTTCCATACTGATGGGTTGGACTGTACAAGTGGAATGAAGTGAACACACCACAACAAAATTTTACATGTTCACACAAGGAGCATCGGACAGCTACCATCATTGCGCCAAGAGCAGTGTGGTGGGATTATACATTGTTTAGGGGGAACCTCTGTGGTACCTAGACTGGGACTTTCCATTTGCAAAAGCATGGTCCTAACCACTAGGTCACCCAAATGTTTTTCACTTCCACCATGTAGCAGTCATCCCAGTTTGCCCAATCTATTCTCTACCCTTGAATTTTGCTCTGTTTCGTCACAGGTAGTATGGCGGTACCTTTTAAATGTGTACCCAGATGGTCTGACTGGGCAGGAAAGAATGGATTATATGAAGAGGAAGACGAGAGAATATGACCAGCTGAAACGTGAGTGGACAGCCAGGGTCAGCCCAGAGGATCTGGAGTTCATTAGAGGTAACGTGCTAAAGGACGTGCTCCGAACAGACCGAGCCCATTCGTACTACGCTGGTTCAGAAGACAGCCCCCACCTGACTGCCCTGACTGACCTCTTAACCACCTTCGCTATTACACATCCACAGGTAGGCTGTTGGGTGATTTGCTCACTTTTTTTCACTTCCACTTGTTAAATTACAAATTATATTTATTTAAATGTATTAAAGGTGAAGATATGTATATTTTTAACAAAATTGTGCCATAGACGCCCCAGTTTTACAAAAGAGACTAGAATGCATAGCATGTTAGAAAATTTTTGCCTTTTGAATGTGTCCTTTTTTTTGTAGCCTCAGTTCTGAGTTTGCATACAAGTTTGTGAATTGGATCCAAAATATCTGGTAAACGAAAGTTGCGTTCTCTGACTGGTGAACAAAAAAATTAATTTGAATATATCACGGCAGTAAGACGCAGAAAGATGCATCAGGATAATGCTGACTTTTTTACTGTCCAATTTCAACAGCCTAGTAGGAATTGTATGCAACATTAACATATAATTTTTACATCGTAATTTTTTTCTTTAAGATTTATTATTATTTTAAAGTTTAAAAGATTAAATTTTATTGTAAAAATCTATCAGAGAAACAGGTTTTAGAGAAACGTCGCTAATCCATTACGAGAGTTCGCCAGCCCCACTCGCCAAGTTTAGGGCCTGAGCTAACGGCAGCGTAGCATACTGTATAGCATACTGGGTCCTGAATTCTACATACTGTACCATAACATACTGCACCACTATACACTGTATTTACTGTATACATATACCAGTATATACACTGCATAACATATTGTACCCATATGTTTTGAATGGTCAATACACAGATATATACTGTATTCTGTATGCTACTCATCAGTACTATACAGTATCAAATTTTAGGGGCAATGGTGGCATAGTGGTTAGGAACTTGCCCCTGGGATCAGAAGGTTGCAGGTCCTGCCTGGGCTCCACTGAGGTACCCTTGAGCAAGATCCCCTCCCCACTACACTGCTCCCCAGGCAATATTTCATTGTGGTGCACTTTGTGTGATTGAGTGTGTTCACGATGACAAATAGTCTCTTTTACTTCATGTGTCCAAGCTGTGTGTCATATTCAACATTGCACAAGAATATGACCCAGATGTTGCCAATCAGCACAATCTTCAGACCAGCCCTTCAGTCATTGCTGAGTGATTGTTGGTACTAAGTAACGGTCTGTGTGTATATTATGGTCAAAAGATGTGCCTGGGTGTTAAAACACAATTTTACATCAGAGTACAGGATATCTGTTTTTTTCTGGCAGGTTTGTGCATCCTGTGTGGTTTTTGTGTTGACTAAAATGTGTTTTATTTCATTTTCATGTCACTGATGGTTGTAATATGCTAGTTTAATAGGCAGTTTAAGTTAAGGTAGTGTTGTTACCTGGGCAGTGCATTAAAGGTATTCATCACAAGGCCAGATGGGGCATCACCGTTGTGCTGAAAAATTAAATTTTTAAAAAATAAATTAAATTAGTTTTTAAATAAATATATGTATTTATTATATAATTCATATGTATTTAAATTAATTGATTGTGATTTTTTACTTTTGCCATTTATTGATCCTGGACAAATTAATTAATTAAATTAATGTTCACATCTAACCAGTCAATTATGTTCATATTATATGCATTTTTAACTGATTGGGATCAGAGCCTGAACAAGCTTAAGTTTTTACAACCGTCGTCACGCAGGTGCTGTAAATGGAGAACTTTGTGGCAGCAAACGGTTAAAATGTCAGAAGTGTAGAAAATGATTTTAGTTTATTCTCGTCTTAATGGAACATATGATTGAAACTGCATGTGATAGAAATATAACCTCACAATCTGGTTGTCATATTCTGGCGAATACGAAGAATGAGTTCAAAGATAAATGAGAGAGAAGAAGTAGAAAACCCTTTCTTTGTTGCTTAGTTAGTTAGTGAGTTAAATGGCACAGCATCTAGCCTCGTAATTTTTTTCAGCCCTTTGCTTCATTACATTACGTCCTAGTGTATAATACAAGCTGGGAAAAGCTCCATTTAACAGAAAAAAAGGAATAAAAGTTTATTGCTGCCTGGGAAAAGAGTTTTTAAATTTAGTTTGAACGACTGGAGGGTGGGGCTGCTGCAGTACAGTGCTGTCAATCATCCGTCTAAGTGTAAAATCTTCAGTATAAAATTAGCAACACTATCTTTCTTCAAATGTCAGAAACACTTTCATCTCAGATATTGCAGATGTTGCTTCTCAAAAGCAACGACCTGGAGCTTAAATATGCAGCGTAGTTCTTGTGTTGTGGCATGATATCTGTAAATTTTTTAATTTAATCAATTTAATTGTTTAGGCTCAATTTTTGTACACAACCTTGATGATCCTAATGTTTGTAGGATTTGGGCTCTGTCCCATTTAGCACACCTGACTCAATCTTTGACCTTTAACCTTTTCTTAAATGCTATATTTTAATGTTTGCATTAAACATTTCTTGTTGCTCTCTCATAGGTGTCCTATTGTCAAGGCATGAGTGATATTGCTTCTCCAATCCTTGCTGTCATGGACAATGAAGCACATGCATTCATCTGCTTCTGTGGCATCATGAAGCGCCTAGAAGGCAACTTCCGTCCTGACGGCCAGCTCATGTCCATCAAATTCCAGCATCTCAAACTGCTTCTGCAGTATTCAGACCCTGAGTTTTATACATATCTGGTGTCCAAAGGTGCAGACGACTTGTTCTTTTGTTACCGTTGGCTGCTCCTCGAGTTGAAGCGGGAGTTTGCCTTTGACGATGCCTTGAGGATGCTTGAGGTGACCTGGAGCTCTCTGCCTCCAGACCCACCTGAGACTGAAGTAGAGCTTCTTGGCCCACCACTAGAAGCAGACCAACCTCCATGTCTTGACCGTGGCTGCCGAAGCTCTGAGAATGAAGAGCTGGAGAAAGAGATGACTGAGAGGCAACGAAGACGCCACATGCTGAGGCCATCTCGAGAAGAGGCCGATGGGGGACCGGTCTTTTTACATGTGGCTTTAGAGGTAGAGAGGAAAGAGGAGAAGGCGCCTCGGATAGAAGGTGAAGAAGGATCCAGCAGCTCAACTGTGGGAAATAATGGCGTCCCAACAGCTGCACCTCGGTTCGAGAAGCAGTCCAGTTTTGGAGAGTTCAAGTACTACAGTACCCGGAATGAGGACAGTTTCGAAATGAATGATTATGACCCTTCAGATCCCAGATTGTCTCCAGTCGAATTTCGGTCCACACATTCCACACTTTCTCTCACAGTTCGTCAGTCCACAGAGGAGAGCGAGGACGATCCTGGAGAGAGGCAGCCTTTGATAACAAACACTGACAACCTTTTGTCTCCTGAGACAGAGGAGAGAAGCTCTCCCAATGGGCAGATGGCGTCCCCTATTCCTCCATGTTTAGCCAGCTGGAAAAACGGCTCCTCTCAGTCTTCGGCAACATCTGCTTCAATGTCCAGCTGGAAAACAGCGTCTCCGGATGTCCCAACAACAAAATCTTCATCTCCTGACAAAGCGTTAGGGAAATGTGTGCCGAGCACTGCTGTATCTAATGGAACTGGAGCACACTCCCCATCGACCCCAACAGGCAAGTCAGCTGTTTCCTCTCCTTCCCTTGGCTACAACCGCTCCCTGCTCTCTTCACCTGTTTTACCCTTCTGCAAATCCCCATCTCTGCCTAAGCCGTTCTCCAGCAACCTCTCATCTCCATGTAAACCTCCAGGAACTGGATTGAACTCCCCGAATACGAGTAAACCGGAGGTTGGTGCTGTCAAACCCTGTTCTCTTCCACCTCCTCAGGAGTTCGGGAAGGGAAATCCATTCATGCTGTTCCTGTGCCTCTCCATCTTGTTGGAGCATCGTGACCACATCATCAAAAACAGCTTGGATTACAATGAGCTGGCCATGCATTTCGACCGATTGGTACGGCGGCACAACCTCGGGCGTATCCTTCAGCGTGCCAAGGCCCTATTTGCCGACTATCTGCAGAGTGAGGTGTGGGACTCGGAGGAAGGGGACGAGGTCAGTTTGGACTCTCCCATCACAGCTGCGACCTCACCGCACACACCCACCAGACCCTCCTTTTCCAATCTGCAGCCGGCAATGGCCACGTCACCGAACTCTACCTACAACTTGGCCACCACTGTCCCCTCTTCAGCAACTCCCACTGCCCTCTCTCCCTCGTTCTCTTGATCCATTTCAGCTACAGCTCCAGCAGCCGTGAGGTTGGTAGGTTACTTTAGTGCTCTTCATATGCTTTAATGTTTTTGTTTAAGTGGCAAACCAAAGCTGAGCAAGCACTTCTTTCCCTAGCCTCTTTGTGTAAAATTTTCTACACAATTTTGTATATTTTTTTTTGTAAAACGTCACTGAAGGGTTTGCGTTCATGAGACCAACATCATCTACATAAGCCTTTAATGATGCATAAACCTATATAAATATTTAGGAAGGTGTATTCCAAAAAGCATTGGTTTGTTACGGAGCTGGGCAATATGATTATTTATCTTTATCGTGATAAATTATGGCCACAGTATGGTTTTCTGAGTGAATTTACTGTAATGTGGTGTGAGAAACACTGAATAAACAAAATTTTACTTTAATGATTTTCTAAGATGTGGCACTGCTGCCTTGTTTTAATTTGTTCCATCTTAAAAGATGATGTAAAATGCATATCGTGACATATCGACTATCTGAAAAATGTCTCAAAGTTTCACAATATGATATTTTTTGATGTATCACCCACATCTAGTTTGTTATAACATTATCTGAGCTGAAATTATATGAAAAGCTTAGTCATGTTTATTTGTTAGACATTTGTGTCATTTAGCCTTACAGTCGCTGCCCTACAGAAACGTTTTACCAGTTTTCTTTTGTATTTTATCGCCTTTAAGGTTTTTTTTTAAACACACTCTTGTTCTACTCATTGTACTGTATGTAATTTACTTTATCCTGCACTTTATCTTTTGTCCCTTCAGAGCAGGGGTCACCAATCTTAGCCAGCGAGGGCCAGCGTGTTCGTTCTAGTTAAGCAGAACTTATTTTAACGAATCAACTGGACAGAGACTAAAAACAAGTAGACTCAGGTGAGTTCCTGCTTTTGTAATGAAAACCTGCTGCCCTCCGTGGATCGATCAGTGAGTCCTGCTTTGGAAGGCGAGGCCAGTTTTACATCACATTTAAATGTTGAAAATAAAAGCTCAGAAAAGAGGGAAACACAAACAGCTGGAGGAATTTTAACAGCAAACATACTGCTGGATTTATTCCAACAAAGCAACAATGTTGAGCTGCTGTACGGGCTTACCTGAGTTCGTAGGGCTGGCCCAAATCATTACAGCATCCTTTCTGTATGTTAGTGTTCCAATATTTAGTATTCAGATTCTACTTTATGACAAATGTGTAATGAATTTTAGAGATTAGCCGTAATTGTTTTTTATAATACCGGTCTAAAGTTTTAGAACACTCAATTTTTCCAGTGTTTACTGATATTATTTCTGTTACAGTGAATAACCTTAAATGGTGTAAAGGTAAGTGTTTACAATAAAGAAAACCAAACACTGAAATAATATTCAGATTACATAGACAACAGGCTTTTCCCCAAGAATTAAGAACCTGGTGAAATTCCAGTTTTTACTGCAGCAATGGAAGTAAAAGAATACTTGAAGTTTAATACAATTCTCACAGGTGCTGCTCCCACCTTCTGCTGATGATCTACACACCCACTGTGAACACATTGTTCCTCCACCCTCTGATGCAGTATTAGTACAGTACTGTAGAGCAGGAAGTAGTACTGTATATGGAG
>JBBIGC010000018.1:11647279-11679739 GCA_037576955.1 Lepidarchus adonis
TTTATAGCTCTCTGTAAGTCATACTGTGCCCTAAACCACACCCACAAGTCTGCTCCACCTTCATGAAGAGCTGGATGTTTATAGCTCTCTGTAAGTCATACTGTGCCCTAAACCACACCCACAAGTCTGCTCCACCTTCATGAAGAGCTGGATGTTTATAGCTCTCTGTAAGTCATACTGTGCCCTAAACCACACCCACAAGTCTGCTCCACCTTCATGAAGAGCTGGATGCTATTACAGAGATATTTTGGGGTTATATTAATGAAAGACATAAATTAAAGAAGAAATATTGGGACTCTTTTGCTGTTTTGACCGATTGATTACAGAAACGTGTCCAAATGATTGAGAAGCAAAGTAATTTGAGCCATCAGCAGTGCTTACCTTCTTCTGAGTCATCATCACCATCCAGCCCTCTGCTGTTGGGTCTGTGTAGGTCTTCACATACCTGGCGAGAACAAACAGAACATAATAAACATTCTAAAAAATGCAAATCATTTGTTTGGGAGTAAAAAGCAAACTGTTTGCGCAACAAAGGTGAGGTTATCTGAGAAGATGGTAGTTTTTCTTTCAAAAATACATATAGGAAGAGAACATTTCAGAGAGTGCTCACCTGTGAACTCATTTTCTTGGTCAGGCATGAGATTTAAGGCACAAAAAAAAGAATTAAAAATCATTTTTCATTCTCCAGGAAGACCTTCTCATTTTGCTGAGGCCATACGTTTGTGGGAAAACATCTACCACACGTTGCTCTTTTTTAAAATAACCTCTGGCATCTTTCCTCGAACAACAGCCTGACCACAGACATAAGAGGCTCTGATTTACAGTGAACAGGCCTGAGATTCTTCTGACATTCTTTCACCAAATTGTCCAACCACAGTTCCTACAGGAAACCCACCCAGACCACAGCTGAAAGTGACTGAGTGACACCAGGCTCCACTGACCAAGGTAAAGCTTAGTTTAGATGCTCGTTAAAAAACAATCGAGGTCAGAATGCAACTATGCATGAAGAATCAGACCACAGCACAAACTCCAGCCTGGGAAAAAACATGAGTACACTTACCGTGTGGCTCCTATGTGCTCTCTCCTTGCTCCTCTTGCTTCACACAGCTGTGGAGTTTGTAATCTTGTTAGGAGATAAAGCAGAGCCTCAAAGTAGCCACTAACCCAACCCAACTCAGCGTTACGTACAGACCAGCTACTCCAAGGGGAAACCTCAGAGAACTTTACTACTGGATCATCCTGCACATTCACAATCGTAAGGAATCATCAGTAGAGAAAATCAGGGACTTTTTAGATGTTTGAGAACCTCAGATGTCATAGAAATGTAACATTGTGGCCAGTGGAGGTCTGGTGGTTAAGACCTTGCCCTGGATCACACCATCTTTTGGATGGTGCACTTTGTGTGGCAGATCTTTACAAAAGTCATGCAGACTATAACCAGGCCTACTGCATTTTAGAGCACGTCACAGAAGTTGAGAGAATGAGTATGACTGTAATGATAGTCTTCTATCTTCCCTATGGGCAAAATGTCACTAAATTTGTCATGGGCCACAGGTATTGGAGTCAAACTACACTTTAAACCTGTCACAGAATACTGGCACAGGCATGAATTAGAGGTTTGACGAGTCATTGGTGGCAGTTTTGCTGAAGGAGCCAAAGGGAACCATGGTAAAAAGGTGTTCACAGAGCTGTTTCGGTAGTGTGACACACCTGTTCATTATTAGGCAGGTGGTCCTAATGTTATGGCTGATCATGAGGGGGACCTGCTTACTATTAGGCAAGTGGTCTTAATGTTATGCCAGATCAAGAAGGATCTGCTCACTATTAGGGAGGTGGTCTTAATGATATGGATGTTCAAGAAAGCTCTGCTCACTATTAGGCAAATGGTCTTAATGTTATGGCTGAACATGAGGGACCTGCTCACTATTAAGATAAGATAAGATAAACCTTTATTGTCCCACAAGTGGGAAATTTCACATGAATTTCAATTTCATTAGGCAGGTGGTCTTAATATTATGGCTGATCATAAGGGACCTGCTCATTATTAGGCAGGTGGTCTTAATGTAATGGCTGATTATGAGGGGAACCTGTTCAGTATTAGGCAGGTGGTCCTAATGATATGGCTGATCATGAGGGGGACCTGTTCATTATTAGGCAGGTGGTCCTAATGTTATGGCTGATCACGAGGGGGACCTGCTCACTATTAGGCAAGTGTTCTTAATGTTATGCCAGATCAAGAAGGATCTGCTCACTATTAGGGAGGTGGTCTTAATGCTATGGATGTTCGAGAAAGCTCTGCTCACTATTAGCCAGGTTGTCTTAATGTAATGGCTGATTATGAAGGACCTGCTCACTATTAGGCAGATGGTCTTAATAATATGGCTGATCACGAGGGACCTGCTCACTATTAGGCAGGTGGCCTTAATATTATTGCCTAGCGACACAAACCTCTTATTTCCGTCTTAAGTGTATGGCATCATCAATCAAAATTATGTGAAACAACAGGACTAGTACCCTGGTCACGCTTGTACTGCCCACTTGTGGTCATATCACAGAAGACCAGGTGTGAACAAGGACTTCCTGTTTTCACACACCTGATCCAGCTAATAGGCAGATAATAAGGCCCTTCCTGAGCTGAAGTGGGTGTGTTCAAACAATGAAAACATTAGCAGTTGCAGGGAAGGAGTGATTGGGGACACGCCCAACCCTCACTTTTGGCTCAAGTAGTGATGATGGGAGGTCTAACACCCTCTGGACTTCAACAGCCCTCTGCCTCTTTAAGATGAAGATACAGCGGATCTTCTTTGATCCTAGCCAGTCTCTCAAGTCAGGCAGGAGGTACAGGTGCTACCACACCATTGTGCATCCAAAATGTATCACTTTGACAACTAGAAAACAAAAAAACATGAACTAGTGTTACTTTTTTGCATTATTTTACTATTTTTATTCTACTTTTAGTCCATATTAATATTTCATTTGTTTGTTTTAGTGTTGTCTTAATGTAATTTTATTTTTATGGCTTTGTGTCTTTGCATTTTATGTATGTGTGCAGCACTTTGGTAAACTGTGTTGTTTTTAAAGTGCTATATAAATAAAATTTTATTTAATTTACTGTACGGTTTGAGGAGGCCATGAATGTCAATATAAATGTTCATTATTGTTTAACAACTTCATTACTGGTAATGACGTTCCAATGTTATCTGTATATTACAATAAACAAACGTGCAGCCATCGGAGTGGGCGTGTCTATCCAAAGTAAACGAGCTAGAGCCACGCCCAGCAATTATATATGCTTGCATTTAATTGGCCCTACGTCAGAGGCTAAAGAGTAAGCTACCAGATGGAGGAGACGCGGTTGACTGAAGGTTTTCGCGAACGTTATGTTTGTAGGTAAGGAAAGAATAAAGCTATTTGTTATTTTTATTGGGGAAAGTGTGGGTCCAGTAGTGTGGCGGCTGAGTTCCCTTATCTGTGTATATTATCAGTACTAGGTAATGTCCCATTTTTCACTGATTGTGGCTCAGTTTGGTGCTTCTCTAGCTCCTCTTCTGTCTGAAAGGTAGATTTTGGCCTATGCGCAGATAGAGGAAAGCTGACAATACTAAACCTCCCACCCTGTTTAAAAACCTTCCGCAAATTGGTCACTGCGCATGCGCGAAGAGTGCCACGTAGACTTTCATGTCTTGTTTAAATATTTCTGTTCATCAAAGACTGTCTGGTGTGTGGTTGGTAGGCTAAGCGTTTGCTTGCATATTGCAGAATTTTGTCACCTTATCCTTTTGAACTGTGTATATGCATTGTTTATACAATGAATACACATTCATGATAAACTACCTCTGCCCTCTGTGGTCTGTGTTCACTAATGGGTATATAGGCACTCTGACAAATTGACAAGTACACATCGCAAACTATTAAACTATCCTCATATTGAACCTCAGAGTTGATGACTTGGCCTGTTTTATACTTCCACCTCATGCAGGAATAGCTTTATTTCAAACAGGCTTAACGTTAGACCAATTTTATTGAAACACAAGCAGGGGGTCCTTAACCTGCGCTAATCTTTCTAAGAACACAACCTTAGTGTGCAACATCGCTCATATAATGGCCTCGACACGTGTTTATCGGACGGTAATATGCGACTAGCTAAACGCACATGGCCGCTTCTGTTAATCGATAAGGGTGACGACCACGCATGCGCGTAATGCTTGCGCCTGCGCAGGTCAGACCGCTTCGTTTGCTTAAGGTGGAGCGGTTCATGTTCCTGAATGTAACTTTAAGGTGGAAACACGCTAGCTCTGGTTTTAATAAGAATAATAAACTGTGCGTAGCATCTTAAGTCATGGCGTATTCATACATTTGAATGCAACTCGGTGCTTTATTTACATTAAGAAATGTTAGAAAAACAAGAACCAAAAAAAAAAATTCCTAACTTGGATCATTTTCTCTCGTACCTCATTGGCTGCTCGTAACTCCGTGTGTGTGACGTAGACCCACATACTGTGCTGCTTAACTGGTCAGTGTTTAAAAAAACAAAACCAAACAAAAAACCCGAACAAGCTAGTTAGACGTTAGCGATCTGCAATGGATGGATTTCGTATACAGCATACACATTCATCCAAGCGCGGTTTTAATAGAGAGAGGCAGATTTGCAGGTATATATATATATATTGTTGGTTTTGACTGGCCATACTTGTATTTACGCGGCGTGACTTTAACTAACGCAAGCTAGCAGCTAGCATGCATAACGTTGTTTACATCCGGGTTTGCCCCCACCCCCTGCAAAAAGTTTTAGTATTTGCTTTTGTATAAGGGATGAAACGGTAACCTGTATGTATTTTCAATGCGTTTCTGTCTATCTTTTTGGGTAAACTTTCAGTTGGCCACGTACTGCGAACACTAACTTTCTCTAACGGGTCGCTTAGCGCCGTTTTCAAACGGTTATCTTAGGAACGGGGTTGCCAGATATGAGTCCGTTCAGCTGTAGAAATCCATCTTGTACTGTGGCTTGATATTGAGACTTGATCCTCACGTTAAATCATTACAGCTTTTAAGTAGTAAATCGCCTACATTTAGGGTGCACCCCCCTCGATTTAAATGCTGATCTTACAAAAACTGACTATTTATGAAGTTAGTCTGAATCTACATGATTTCACATTATGAAAATATAATTTCTGTGCGGTGGCATATGCAGTAAAAATAGACAAATTTCTGGAAGAGAATATACCAACCAATATTTAACTCTAATGCACATGCATGTTTCTCATTCTGCATCTCCCGTGTGTGGATATTTGGCTGATGTAATTTTGTAGTACTCTTATTACTTGAACACCTCCAAGATGCAGTGTACAGTTTGTAATGGCAATAGTTCCTTCACGGAGCAATCAGATGTAGTGTTTGATGTACACACTTTTTTTTGTTTGTATTGATGCTTCTCTACTCTGTATCCAAGTGAGATGTCACATCTATGCTTAATTTTGCAGGGTTGCCTAGTGCCACAGATGGGGCATGCTTCTAAAATAGTGGTCCCTGCACTGGGTATCTGCAGTTAATATACAATTTATGATTTTATTAGGAACAATGTATTTCCAAGGCTTTTTATATAGCAAATTGAATAACCTCTGACAGACCATAAAGTAAAATTAATACAATTCTGAAAACAAATCTGAAAGCTGTGAATTTTTTATTTTTTTGGCAACAGATTGATGACAGATCTGATCTCCATGTGGATTTGGTTCTTTCATGACCAAATTACATTAGTGGAACTGTGGGCTTCATTAGCTGACATGCTCCTCCAAGTGACCTTCCAGGCTGATCTTTAAACTTTGCAAATTTATTTAGGGCCCAAACCATTGGGTACCTTCTGTAGTGACTGGAAGCCATTGTAGAGACTTGAGGGCTGGAGTAATGTGCTCATTTTTAAATTCTAGCAGCAGCATTGTTGCTTTTTGGGGGGAGGCCAAATGAGGAGTAAGAAATGCAAGTATTTGCAAATGCTTTAAATTCCTGTATGCCAAATGATTAAATACAGCAAGACTCCTATTTATTACATTTATTTCAGGTCCACGAAGACAAACTGACATGGAATCAGTTTCTACCATTACCAGTTATAGTTTATCTAGTGCGCTTTATTCTTACAACAGTCATGTTTCTATACCTTTCCACATGTTTTGTTCCCTTGTTAATAGATTTATCATATTTATGATGGTATTAACACTTAAGTCTTAATGGTTATTATGAATCATGTATGCTTTGTTTTTCTTGCACTAAGAACGGAATGTTAATTTAGTTGTAAAGCTGCTACAATGACGGATTGTGATTGAGCTTAATACTTTTTTGAGCACTTGCACCGAAAGCATAAATACTCTCAGTGCTGGGTGATTATATAAAAATCTAATGATAGTTTTTCATTTGTCAATATCTCGTTCTGAATCAAATCACTTAATTCTGTCAAGAATAAAGCTGTAAAGAACCACTGCTTCAGATGGTAGATTGGTCATATTAATTGTAACCAGAAAGTTTTCTTATTGAATCATGACATTATTGTGGTAATATCGATTTATCGTCCGGCTCTACTTGCAGACTTTTTAAATGCTGTGAACGGCCTTCTGAAATGACTCTTAATCTTCTTCCCCACCAGGCAGTTCATAAACGGGTCATGCAGGTATGGTCAGCATTGCAATTTTCTGCATGAGTTGCCAACAGTGCCTTCAGTTCAAGTGTGCAGATATTTCCAGAAAGGAGTTTGCTGGTTCGGTGATAACTGCAGGTAAGGGGCTGGCTCAGTTTACACCTTGCCTTCACACACCTTGCTGTTGGTCACATGTTTCTTCCTTTTTTAATTCCAGGTATCTTCACATTCCCTGTGCAGCTAGTGAGACCTCGGGTGGTAGACGAGGTTCGGCACCTGTAGTACATTCCTCTGCCTTGTCCGTTCCCACTTGGACTGAACGCAGGGGATCTGAGCCCTCTCTCCTCGCAGCACAGGGTGCACATGGCTCAAGAAGAAGAGGCTCAGAGCCTCTGGTTACATATTTCCATAGCCAGCAGCAGACGTCACAGCACCTATCCGGACATATTGCAGAGGAGGAAGAGGATGCAGTTGCTGAAGTGAGGCCTGTACTTCAACCGGGTATGATTGTGCTGCAGTTTGATCTTGCAGCTTTTTCCTGTGTTCATGGGTTTGTGCTTATACACATGCCCCCTACAGATGTGTTCACTACTCTTAGGTTTGGAGTTATTGCATTTTGGACCAATCTGTGGCTGCATAATTTGTTGGCTCATTTTAATTGCTTTGGTCTCTACTTGGTGAAATTTGCCAACCAAATATTTTGTACCAAAATTTCAAAGACGCCTACATTATTGGTGAATATTGATCGTCATTTGGTTTTCTGATACACTTGGAACCAATGCCACACACTTGCTACCAGGCATTGATATAGAATTTGTAAGGTGGTGAAACCTGGCTTGATGTATTTCCACGAAAGCCAACAGTCCTGCAAGTTGGTTTGGCTGTAGCTTTGACCTTCACAAACATTGAAGTACTTTGTTTGCTACAGAGATCAACGCAATTGTTCTGCTGTTACTGGTAGTCATTCATTTAAATTGCACTTCAGACATCACCCATCAAATACATTTCTCTAAATATAATTCCTCACGGAACGGATTTTGCTTGACAATCCTCAAGGCTTCAGTTTACCTGTTGCTGGAACAACCAGCTTCTTCAGCAATGACAGTTTGTGGCTTACCCTCCTTGTGGAGCGTGTCGATGACTGTCTTCTGGACACCTGTCAAATCAGCATCTTCCCCTTTATTGTGTGGCCTCCTGACCCAGGCTGAGTTAATTGGCTGATTTGGGTGTGAGATTGAACTTTCACAATATTCTAATTTTCTGAGACACTGAATTCTGAGTTTTATTATCTGAAATAAAGGCTTAATATATTCCACTCTCTGTAGTGAATCTATATAATGTATGAATTTCACTTCCTAAAGCAAGGTCAAAGATGTAACTTCACAATATTCTAACTTTTTGAGGCAATAGTTTTGTGAATGCAACCCCTGGGCAACAAGTAACTTGCATCTGTAGAAGTTTCTTTTAATATTTAAACCATAAAATTTTAGCATACAGAAAGGTGCACTTTACTAAATACAGTGTGAACATCAACAATTAAGCTGTTTATGCGAGTTACAGGTTTATCTGATGTTTGTATGATCTGGAATGTCCCCTTTAAATCTATAAATTGAGACCAATGCGTCATGTTTGCAATTACTGCTGTTTGTTGCTGCTACAGGGTAAGTCATGTGTATCCTTTTCTGAAAAGGATGATCATGTTTTCTTTCTTTGCAGATCGGGGATGGCAACTACAAGGCAGTCATGCTGGTCCCAGTCATTCACACAGCAGGGATTCTACTGGATCTGCAGCTAATACAGCTCCTGTTGAAGTTCGAGAAGAAACGGTGTCCCAAACAGATAAACAGGTGAGAATAATCACATTTGCTTGCTCTGGTCAGGTTTGTATTCTAAACTCTGAACTCATGAGCTAAAATGTTGTGTTCAGGATGCTGGTCTGGAAAGAGGACTGGAGAGTGGTGCTGCAGCTTCATCTGTGCAGAAACAAACCGAGGCCTACAATCAAAGCAAAGACATTGTGTGTGGCATATGCATGGACATGGTTTACGAGAAGGCCACGGAAAGAGAACGGCACTTTGGCATTCTGCCCAACTGCAGCCATGCCTTCTGCCTTGGGTGCATCATGACCTGGCGTAAGACCAAGGAGTTCCAGGAAGACGTCACAAAGTAAGCTTGAATAAACATGGTCTACATTAAGTGTGTGGTGGGTATGCATATCTCAGACTTGAACTAATGTGTCGAACAGGTCCTGTCCACAGTGCAGGGTGAAGTCTGCTTTTTACATTCCCAGCAAAGTGTGGGTCTGTGAAGACGAGCCAAAGGCAGCATTGATCTCTTCCTTTAAAGAAAAGAGCAGGTAAGGGTTACACTTTCACTACTGATTTGCTATGTATTATTCTGCTTCTGCTGGAATTGGGCAGATGTGGAACTGCAATTAGGATGGTATCAACGTTTCTGGTCTTTTTATGCCTTGTTCACAGTACAACTTTTATCCGCATTTTCTAGGTTGCAGAGGCACTTTAGAAATCAGATAAAAGATTCAGATCTAAGGCGACTCGGCAGTTAATCTGCAACGACGAGTCATTGTGTTAAGTACCCAGAGATGCGATTGCAATCTGTCTGTGCCTGGATATCCAGCGTGGAAGACGGAATCAGTCTTTCATGACTTGGTTAGCATCAATCTAGTGCTCGACCAAAGGAAATTGGCCAGTGCGGGTGATACTGGTACACACTTTCTGCAGCAAAGACTACAGCTTACAGGGAGGGATCACTACATGCGAGGGCTCCTTTAAAAAGAGGCCCACGCTCTATATAACCAGAGTTTGGTGGGGGTGGGCATCACGACCGTAGAGCTACACAAGTCGGCGTAAATTCGAGGGCTGTTTTCAGTGGAATGATTATGGTTATACAGGGATTTGGGGGTTGTCCTTGTTCCCTAGGGAGATCTTGTGCGAAAATCCGGGTCAAAGATCAGTTGTATGGTTGTGCATGAGACTCTCGATCACAAACCCAAGTCAGAGTGTAAACACCGTAGAGTTCTCAACAGTTTCTGCAATTTCAATCTTTGCTGAAGTCTTGTACTGTGAACCTTTTGCTTCCGTCTGATAAATGTTTTGTCGATCCCCGTCATCAGCAAAATGAAGTGCAATTTCTTCTTGCGTCATGGATGCTGCCCCTTTGAGTCAGAGTGTATCTTCAGCCATGACCTGCCACCTGGGCACAGACCTCGGCGTAGAACCTTTAGACCGAAGGTAATGCCACATCTTTAAAAGTACCCTGTGTTAGTCCTGAAGATGACCTGCAAAGCTATAATGATCTGTCTCTCTCTCTCTCTCTCTCTCTCTCTCTCTCTCTCTCTCTCTCTCTCTCTCTCTCCAGAGTGCTGCAGAGTTGCTGGACCAACGTATTCTGAGCTACTTCATTGCCTTGACCCTCCTGGACGATGAGGATTTCGACTTTCTAGATGAAATTGAAATCTTTTGAGTGATCAGCTTTGTTTGTGAGAACTTGTGGTCTTGGATTCTGGGTCAAGGAGAAGGTCTCAACCAGTTTGATCTCTAGTTAAAGGGTGGTCCATGATTAATTTCTTGGGTGAGCTGGGTACATGTGCCTCCTGCTTTAGCTGGTTCTGGTGAACTTGCAACCCATCGCTGTTTGGGCTATTCTGGTTTGGTTAATTTTCAGCCTCTGTTTGGTTAACTTCTAGATTTACTAGGATTTTGTTCAGGGGAGGAAAGACTTTAAAAGAATGCTGTTCTGCCATTGTCCTCAGACCTAACCACAGAGGAAACCAGGTCCAAGTATTTTTGATGTAACTTGAGAGGGGGGAAAAAAATACTACTTTAATACTGAGATACTGCTTTGTTGTTCACTTGTACTATTTTGTTATCACCAATGTGTGCCTCATACATTTGCACCATTTTTGTATCACTTAAGATTTTAATGGTATTTGTTGTCAATGAAATTTTATGTATCTAGTCTTTACCCATGTCTGAGGATATTAAACTGAACGCTACTGGGCCAAGTACTGATTTAGGCCGGTACTAGTCTGTAGGGTGGGCTTGGTCTAGCTCTGGGGGGGGGAAGTAGGCCTTTGTGTAACCTGTTGGCAGGCTTTTGCAGTGTTGACTGGTGCAGCTCAGACTCGGAATCGAAGTTTAGCTTTTATTACCTGTGTTTTTTGTATTTGGTCGAGGAAAAGTGGAAAATAAAATGATTTGCCTCATTTGCTCACTTATCTCCTGCAGTGTTTCTTCAAAATGGTTTCCTTGAACAGAGTAGTCCAGCAAGAACATCAGAGCAATTTTACATCTGACTGTAAACTGAAGATTTTAGTATACTTTCCAAAACACTGGCCCAATGGACTGGGAGGATTGTTGCCTCCCACACACCTGATCTAGCTCAACTCATTTTCTAGCTTTTCATGAACTGATTTAGTAAAAAATGCATCACTTTCATTACAGTAAACGTTCAAGTGATGAACAGTGTGTCGGTCACCAGAAACGTCAATCCTGAAAACTTGTAAAGACTCTCGATTTAGGACCAGGTTAACTTTTAGCTACCAGTAACCAGAGGAAATAACCAAAGCAAGTACAATTTGATGTAAACCTTTTATAGACGCCATCCAGGTTGTTCTGTCCGGTTTATACCAAACTAACTGGATGACCTGAAGTGTGGAGTGTCCTGCTACTTAAATTTCTTCTAATGTTCTGCCTCATTAACATGAATACTAGTACTAATACTGCATCAGAGGGTGGAGGAACTACAGGTACATATAAAAAAAATTGTGAAAGTGCAATTTCTTGGCTTTCCTTTTGGAAAGTGAAATCCATATATAGATTCAATACATAGTGAAATGTCAAGTCTTTATTTCCTGAAATTTTGATGATTCTGGTTTTCAGATAATGAAACCCAAGATAAGCCGTCCGAAAATTAGAATATCAGATGAAATGATACAATTTTAAACCAATGTCAGGTTTTTGAAAAGTATGTTCATTTCTATCATTCATCTGAAAAGAGAACTTTGGACACTGAGCAACAGTCCAGTGCTTTTTCTCCTTAGTTCAGGTAAGACACTTCTGATGTCCTGACCCAGACTGAGCACATTTACAGGCTCAGGAAACCTTTGCAGGTGGTTTGAGTTAATTGGCTGATGCGGGTGTGACACCATGACTCCAAGATTGAACTTTTTCCACAATATTCTAATTTTCTGTGAATTTTGCTTTTTATCTGAAATAAAGTCTTAATATATTTCCCTCTGTGTAATGTATCTATATAATATATGTATTTCCATTTCTGAAAGAAATGCCATTTTTTTCACAATTTTTTTCTTAGATGTACCTGTTTGTGCTTCAGCTCCACCTTTCTTCACACAGGGCTGTGTAGATCATCAGCAGAAGTTGGGAGCAGAACCTGTGGGAATTGTCTGCATGAACCTTTAAGGCTTCGTTGGTGTAGGAAAAAACAATCCGTGGCGACGGATTCGCAGTCCGTTCCCTCAGTTTATAAACCATACCCACAGATTCATAATCCGTGCGCAAGCTTTCGCAATCCTTTAAAGGGACTGTAAAGTCTACTCATTGGTTTCATTTTAGAAGAATAGCAAACCCCCAGGTATGTGTTAATGAATCCAATTGTATATTGTTTTATTGTGTATTATTAAGCAGAAAACATTATAACTGACTGCTTACAGTGATTCTAGCGGGTACATGGTGGATTTGTAAAACCGAGGGAACAGTTTAAGAATTTGTGGGTACGGTTTATAAACTGAAAGAACGGATTGCGAATCCGTCACCACAGATTGTTTTTTTTCTCCTGCAGGTGACGCTGCGGGCTCCGTACTTTTGCACTAAGGATCCGGTGTTTTTTTTCCCTTTTCTTTACACGAAGTCCTTGTTTGTCAATACTTAAGCATTAATATAGAAACATGGACAACCTACATTGCAAAAATATAACATTAAAAATTAGGGGGAATAACCAAAATGAAATCATTTTCACATGGTCACCTACACTCTCTTCCAGAGTAGAAAAAATGTGTTAAATGTAACATTTGTTTTATATATTTTAATAAATATCTGGCCATTCTAATATTGTGCATACCTAATATATGGGTCATGAACATGTCTTTTGACGTAAATATCTTTCTAGGAGACTCATAACACACTATTTGTGCCTCTAAACGGCTTTGTTTCCTACGTAGTGCACTGCGTAGGGAGACAATTGGGACGCAGCCTTAGGGGGTGGAGCTTTAGCGGAAACCACCTCCAACCCGCAAAAATCCGTAAAAGAAGGGAGAAGGAAGGTGTTGATGATGTGAGCCACGATGTTGTCATTCCTGCACCGTTTTCACGGCCCCTGTCGGTTTTTGGCGCATGCTTTACACACGGGAGGAGTGAACGGAGCCCAAAAAGCGCTCAACAGGTTGCGGGGAGCGCATGCGCACTCCCCTTTGGCCTCTTTTCTGGACACCTTATGCGAGAATGAAGCGTTTTTGGACCAAGACACTCATGCGCTCACCACGTAAGTGACTAATCATAATGGAGGAAAACATGGGCCTCTTCACACCCACAGAGATCAACATAAACCAAACCAGGAAGAAGCGCCGCCTGGTGGTGTAGTTGTGGGGTTCAGACGCTAGAGGGCGCCAGTCGAAAATGAATGGCTTCCATATAGATTATAAATATAGAGGAATATCATACAGCCACTTGATTCTCAATACAAACCAGCATAAAACATTTTTTTCACAATAATTTTTTTAATTATGAGATTTTTACGTATATGTAAATAGATTAAATAAATAAATAACCATATAGCACATGATCATATTCAGGCACTGTTCTGTACTTTAACAAAATTGTGAGCACGCATACGCACTTATTCTATAATCAGTTCATATTTTTCTTTTATGCTATTTTAGAAATACCATTCTGTGTTATGTTTTATGATCTATATCTATTTTGACTACAATTAGTTTATTTTAGCTTTATTGTTTTGATTTCTATGTGTATTATGTTTCACATTTCCCTCAGGGAATAAATAAAATCCTATAATAAAGGTTAAATTAGGCCATTATGTAGAACTGTAAGGTTTTACTGGGACTCTTCAGTGCAGAAGTGAGGAGATAAATGTGAAGAATTTATTCTAGGACTCTAGGAGTCTTAATCTTAATTCATTTTTTTATTTTTTAGCAGTGTGGACATTTAACACACGTTTCCATTTAATGCTGGGTTTGAAAGATAGAAATAGAAATAAAAGCTGATCTCCATTAGTAGTCGGTCTGTAGTAAACACTGATCTGTAATGACCCACTGCGCTTTCCGTACACTAATCCTCTCTTCATACCACCTGGGCTCCGCCCTCCTGCAGTGAATCATGCTGTAAGTACCTTTTCTTATCAAAGCTGTTTTGTCGTCGGATGCTATTGAGAAATGGAGAAAGTCTAAAGGAAATTTCTTCGTGTACATTTAACCATTTTGTCTCCACCTTGTTACCTTTTCCCGTTTTTCATTGTGACCAACTTCAACTCCGTATTCTGGACCAGCCGCTCAAAAATCACACATGGAGCGGTTTTTATTAGTTCCATTCAGCACAAAATGACTCTCAGCTCTTTCCTGACTCTCTCTGTAACGTTCGTGCTCTTTAACTGATTAAAAAAGCTGCTGCTAACACAACAACCGCTAACTCACTTTCTTAACTTCCACCCAAATCAAACCAACTCCGTTTTCCGCTCTCCATCAGAAACACACTTCATCTCGTAACATTACTACACTGCACTCTCCTGTCAGTTATACTTGCACTTCTAGTTAGATACTGACTGCATTTCACTGGCTCTGTACTCGTACTTAGAATCTAATCTAATCTGATCTCATCTAATCAGCCTTTATCTGATCAGATTAATTTCTGAAACTGTAGATTCAGCTCTGAAACAGCTGGAACCAGGTGTAGATCAGTAAAACCCTCTGTTGTGTTGCAGAAAGCCGCTGGTCTGCCTGTTTCCGGACGCCTTTCAGTGTGACCTGCTCTGCCTGTTGCACCTCGTCCACCCTTTGGTGCCACGGGGCAGTTTGCTCGCCCTGCTCCGCTGCATGGCTCAGGACCTGAAGCAGAAGCCATGGGTTTGGGCCTTAATGCAGCAGCTCCGCAGAGACATCAAGGACGAGGAGTTTGGGGGAAACACTCTTCTCACCCCGGAGTGTGAGCTCCGGCTGAAAGGGCTGTGCTCCAAATTCAGAGATGCTCAGGCGAGAGGAGGGTGGGAGCTGTACCTGAAAGAAGGCCGGGCAGAGCAGCCTGTGGATACTGAGGTGGATTCTGTCCACAGGAAGAGAAAAGGTGAGGTCATAGAAGTTCATGTAGATACAGAGGTGGAGCCTGAAGCCAAAAGGATGAGGATGGATGTCTCTGACGGAGAGGACACTGAGCGGGAGGTGAAGGAAACTCCTCCCAGAGGAGGCTCTTCACCAGGACAGCAACCGCCTCCTCCACTGAGTGTGTTGCCAGAGCATTTAAAGGTAAAATGGAAATAAAGACACATGAAATGACACAATGCACATTTACACCAAGCAGCCATAACATTTACACCAGGGGTCACCAAACTTTTGGAAACTGATTTGTACGAAGAGCGACCAGTTTGATACATGCTTCTTAAAAAGCAAATTTGCTCAGTTTACCTTTAGTTATATATTGTGATGATTTTCCTGCTTGGACAATCGTCGAGGGAAAAGATGGAGGCTGACACCAAGTTTCAATGCTCGAATCGGGACGGAACCCTTCGCTTTATTAAGTTCTTAAAAGAACTCCAAAGCTTGCAGCTCAAAACTAGAACTAGAATGGAACAGACTTTACCTGAACTTTTATAAACTTCATGTATAATAAACATGTTTTAAATGCTTTTATATTGTCATTTTCAAATCTATATAAATGCAAATGTGATTCAAGAAAAATAGCAACAAATTTAATCTAAAATTAAGTTTTAGATGCTGCTCATTGGAGAGTTTTTGGATCAGATTCGCAGGCGCTTCATGTGGTCCTTGGGGGCACCCTGATGCCAGCGGGCACTATGTTGGTGACCCCTGATTTACACCACCTCTGATACTGACTGGGTTTCCCTCATCCTGCTGGAACAGCTCTGACTGTGGTGCACTGAGTGTCTGTCCCCTTTCTTCACCCCTTTTTGACATGACATACCAGTGAGCCTTGCGTGCCCTTGACTTTCCTTAGATCACTCAGTAGACACTGCTGGTCCACGTGACCTGCTTTTCTGGAGATGTTCCATCACACTAAGGTCCTCAGATCAAGAGTGAGTGTTACTCACGTCACCTGGCAGTAGTCTTAATGTTCTGGCTGATTGTTGTACCCATTGAACATTGAACATTATGATTTATAATTATATAAATTATAATTTTAGTGCACACATTTGCATATTTGAAATAACTTGCATACTATTATTGAACAATTATACAATTATGAAATTAATGAATATTTTTTAAATGTGCCATAACTTTTGCACAAGCTCCATTTGTTAATAAAGCCTCTGCAGCATCATTAAATGCAGGAGTTAATTGAGCCTGAATTAATAATGAGAAAACCATGGCGGCGACAGCAGTAGCATTAGCAGCAGCAGTAGACCTATAGAATTAGCACGACTCACTGTGTTCTAGGCTGCAGTGCTAACACTGGCCCAAGATTGCAGAGCTATAGATGGAGAAATGCATACACCAGACACGTTGTGCGTTGTAGCGAGGGCGAGAGGGGAAGTTGGCAGCTTAACGAGGTTCTCCCTGCTGCCCTCTGGAAAGAGCATCCGTACCAAACCTGCCAGACTCCTTAACAGCTTCTTCCCCCGAACCATCAGACTGATGAACAGAGGTTCACCTCCCCCACACACAGACACACAGACATGGAGTTTCTCTCAGTATATCTCACACAAGAGAAATGATCCTGCTTTGTGCAATTATCATAATTCCCTGGACAACATTTCTGCATTGATTAGTCTTTGCGAAATTTATATCATATTGCATTGTCTGAAATATCAAATAGATTTGCATTAATGTCGTCTTTGCAGCATCACTTGTCTCCCTTGTGCAATATAACTACATTTCACTTTATCTTTTGTACTCGTGTTTAAAATTTGCACCATTATGGTGATATTTGAGAGACTTTTATATTTTAGAACCTTATTCTTATCTACTATTTATTTTTTGTATTATTGTTGGTTTACTGCCATATTACTTGCACTGTTGGAGCCGCTGTAAACAAAATGTAATTCTGTTGTTCACTGTCGGTGAACATTCTGAATGACAATCAAGCCTAGTCTAAATAACATGGAAGGAAATCTGTTCTGCAGCCTTTCATGGCGAGAGGCGAGGATGGTGAGATAACGGGGGGCGAGATAATGGGGGCATATCTGTAAAAAGATGATGTAATAAATTAGCCAAATTATTTATTTATTGATGTATTATTATTCTTTTAGGCTGCCGTACCTTCGATGAAAGAATTGCTGGAGTCTGAAATGGAGGTGAGTAGAAATACAAATGTTTTTTCCAGAAAATAAAGGCAGTAGTTCACTCGTTCACTGATTTATTTTCTCCCTGTTTCTGCAGTGGGACGAGAGCGCTGTGCCTGTGCTCAGACCTCTGCATGAATGTGATTCAGACCAGGTTTGGACTAAACCGTGCCTCCTTCACACACGTTCCTCCATGTCAGTTCTTCATCTGTCTCCATGGTGACGCTGATCAGAGTCTCTCTCTTCCTCAGATGGAGATGTTGTGTGGAGTTCTGTGTTTGGCTGAAGTGCCGGAACAGACATTGCCTCATTTCTGCAGCTTCCTGCTCAATCTGTCTCCAGATCTCAGCCACAGCTCGTCCTCTGTCATCGTCAGGCACCTCCTGCTTGGGAAGGTGGGCACTTCATATCACACACACGTTACGCTGGTGCATGATTTTCAGCATATACAAATAAAATCAATTCCATTTTACTTGTTTAGCACTTTTTACAACTGACGTGGTCACAAAGCAGCTTTACCGAATCCGGTTCCGAGTTCCTAACAAAGAGGTGAGGAATAACTGTGGAAACCTTGTCAGGAACCAAGGTTCAGAAAAGGAACCCATCCTCCTCTGGTCGAAACCAGGGAGTGATAACAGTTAGGGAATAAAAATTAATAAATAAATAATAAAATAATAATTTCAGCTTAAACAGACATCTAACATTTTGCAAGTTTGTTTCAGCTTTTCAGTCATAAATTGATCCATAAGAAGACCGAAAGTGTAAATCACAAGTGTCCTCACGATTCGATTCTACACTGATTATTGTAGAGAGTGATCTGATCATTTTAGTACTGGGCTTTGAGATCAGTAATGAAATATGATGAAACTTCACACTAATCTGCTACATTTCCATCATCTCTCACATGCAAACAGATAATAATCAGAATATTTTATTAATAAAGGTCAAACACAGCGATGGAGTCATAAGCAAATGCAACTTCTCAGCAAAAAAACAAACAACTCGATCCTCCTGTTGTACAGAATGTTAATACTGCTCTGATAGAAAGGGGTCAGGCACACAGGCAGGTGGTCTTAATGTTATGGCTGATCATGAGGGGGACCTGTTCACTATTAGGCAGGTGGTCTTAATGTTATGGCTGATTTTGTTGGGGACCTGCTTACTTTTAGGTAAATAAAGTGGATAGTATGAAGTAGAACAGCCAAGAACTTCATTCATTTATTTTTAACAATTTCTTAAGGTTTATTATTTACTATGACTATTTTTTTTCTTTAATGTTTCACAAATGTGCAATTACTGATCATGAGGGGGACCTGCTCACTATTAGGCAGGTGGTCTTAACATTTGTTTGCAGATCAATGTATAAAACGCTTCTTATTCCCTTGTCCTGTGCGACTTTGCTCATTTGATTCATTAGGAGGACACAGGGAGGCTGGAAAGAGGAAGAAAGGAATGTGAGATGAGTCCAGGATGATTAACAGAGCGGTGGAAGAATGACAGATGTGCGGCACTGAGATGAAAACGATGATAAACCTTAACGTCCAGAATGAGTCTCGCTCTCTTTCTCCCTCTCAGGTTCTCTCTCTCACTGAGCCAGCGTCCCGATCTCTGGTCACTGCTGTGACGTCGCTGTGCAGCCGATACCCGAGACCCACCTGCCAAGCTCTCATAGAGCCAGTCGTGAAGGAGGGACAGACAGGTGTGTGAGAGGACTCTGTCCATCTCTTTCTGCAGCAGGTCGGAATAAGAACAGATAGCTCAGCAAAAATAAAAACGATGTGATACTTGGACACGTTTTCACATTGTAGAATAGTCGTGGTGTAAAAGTACTTGTATTCATCACATTGTGGGTGCGATGGTTCATGCCTGCAGTCGTGCAGAGCAATGAACGTAAGGTGGAACCAATTTTCACAAGCGTGAGTTTCACCCGGACACATTAAACTGTGCACCGTTAGCAACATGCTATCAGGCTGAGATATGCTGTTCCTGAAATGTCTTGGCTCATTAATTTTATAACCAACTTTCTAAAGTCGTCAGTTGGTAGAGCACCCCCTGGTGGCCGCTCCCTTCTGATTGGTTAAATCTAGTCTAAGTGGAACAAACTGATCTTCTCTTGCACACATTCTGTTCTTTATTCTGTTTTTTCTGCATTTTTGGAACATGAGAGCTGCTCTGCAGTGCTGGAGCTGCCACAGCCCCACGTCAACAATATGACCTCTGACTTCCACAGTGCTTTTTTCCCCAGTGTAATGAAGTCACGATGCACAAACTTGACTGTTTTACCTTTACACTGCTACACATTGTTTTCAATTGCATATTTGTGAAACAATTCTGAAACGATAAAGAAAAAAAATAAATAATAGTAAATAATAAAAATTAAGAAATTATCAAAAATAAATGAATAAAGATCAAATCTTAGATGTTCTACTTGATACTATCCAATTTATTTTATTGTACTATGCTTTATTGTTAACAGGTTTTCAGTTCAGCATCTGTTTTATGGTAAATTAAGTGGTTTTAGAAAAATAAAAAACTTAAAACACAGCTTAATTACTCTTACTCATTGTCTATGAGTCACTCAATGGTTTGGGCCTTAAATCTGTTTGAATGTTTTAGGAAAATCATCCTGGAAGGTCCCTTAGATCATCAGCAGGAGCTGGTCAGCTAGTGGAGCCCAAAGCTGTAACTAAACAGGGTGAAATGGTATTTAGTCATTTTGTTGCTCCCTGCTGGAACCAGCTCTCAATGGCAATCAGATTTACCCCCAGCTGTTGCCAGATTTAATAAGATGCAAAAACTGCCTCGTTTTCCACAGCTTGTAGTTAAACAGGCTTCAAATGTTATCTACTTATTTTATCTACTTTTTACTATGCACTGTATTGTCTTAATTTATTTGATCTTATATTTATTTTAATTTTATTTTATTCCTAATTTTATAGATTTTTTATACTCATTTTATCTATGTAAAGCACATTGAAATATCTCTGTGTATGATAATGTGCCATATAAAAAAATTATTCCATTTTAATCCATCCATCCATTTTCCAAAGCGCTTTCAAGCCATGGAGGAATGGAGCCAATCCCAGCTAACTATGGGCCAAGGCCAGAAACCTAACTACAAATACTACATTCTTACACAAGCTGTAGGAAATGTTTCTATGTATTGTGTAAATGAGACTATTTTATTTTTAAAGTGTCTTTTTGTGATTTTATTTTTATTATTTATATGTTTAAAATGTGTTTCTGGATGTAATTTGTTATTGTGTTGCCCTCCCCTGGGTTGTTATACTGTACAGTTTTACAGTGAAACTGAGTGAACACTTCAGTTTCTCTGGTTTTGTCCTACAGGTGGCGCTCAGGCTGAGCTGCTCTGCCGGCTGGTGAAGGACTGTCTCGAGCCACATCACAGGCTTCTTGTGTTTCGGTGAGATTTGATTGTATGATCTTTTATTCATCTGCATAACATCAGAATATAGGACATATCAGTGGCCAAAAGTATGTAGATACTAAGGGTGGGAATTGGAGTGTATCTTACGATACGATACGCGAAATGTAAAATATTGCAATAGAGTGACTCTGTGATGCCGTAGTGATACATCACAGAAACACAGGGAAAAACATTAATTTGCATAAGTAACAGCAATGTTATTGTTAACTTTCCCCTATTTTCTTTGCGATCATGGTCGGAAGCACTTCTGTTCACTGTTCGCCTTTTGTCACTTGGTAAGTTGCACTAACATCATGCTACCAACTGAACTACAACTCCCCTGTCCCTACCACCTATTTTCCCACACAAAACACTACATAGTCCACAATGCATTGCTCCTCATAAAACACGTCTTCCTCTACAGCGCTACTTTTTAAGCCTGTGTTTACCAGACGAATTATGGCATGATTTACTTCTGTCTCATCTAAGTTGTTGTTGAGGACAGTTCAGCAAATGCTAGATATTGGTGGGGACGCGATTCTGCACACTTGGATACGGAGTCTTTCCCCGTTTTAAAGAAGCTCTCCAGCAATGTGTGTTTACTTATGTTGATGGTTATCTTGTAGTGTCATCCATCGCTATTAAATGATTGCAAGAAAGACATAAGGCTGTCACAAAATAAAAATAATGCTCTTGGTTTTATTAATATTCTAAAAGCCAAACTCAGATTTTAGATTTAAATGTGGCAGAGCTTTCTCTGCATCTACCTGTTGGGAAGTTCCTCTTCAGCTTTCACCCAAGTCTCTTGCACTCGGTCGAGCAGCGCCACTCAGAGGAGAGAACAAGTAGTGACGCTGGTGAGTGAAACTGGTGGCAAATGTTTAATAATGTAAGTATCGATATTGCCGTTGGAGCGTCAATATCGATATTTTGTGCATTTCTGTGTTGGCTACATCTGGGAACTTTGCTGTGTGGGTGTGATTGCATTCAGTCACAAGATGATTAGTGAGGTCATGTACTGATGTTGGTTCTGCATAATAAGTACAACTCTTCCAAGATAAGAGAACTCCACAGCCAGTGCTGGGGGGCTCCATAACCCTCCAGCTCACGCCTGGCAGCTGGCACAGTGACCTCAGGCCCATGTGTGGCTGATCTAGAGCATCCTACTCTTGGGAATGTGAAGATTATACAAGCTGGGTGCAGCTGTCTGGATACTTTTGGCAAGCAGTGTAGTGTTGTAGCTGAAGTATCTGTGTTTTTTAAACTGCCTAATGATGGATATTGATCTTTTTCTCTAGAATGACACTTGCAGGGTTCTGGAATGAGGCCCTGCTTTCAGTTATCCATGCATTACTCGATTCAAAGGTGAGCATCACTTTTCACCATCACTCTTATTATTAAACGCAGATATTTGGGTGTTTGATGAGTCGGAGTGTTTCAGCTCAGTTCTTCACTTTGCTCTACAGATTGAGCTGAATGAGGAGCTGTTTACTCTCCTCATTAACCAGCTAAGCAGCCAGTCCCCACACTTTACCAAGTCCGTGAAGTTTGCTAAGATGATACTGACTGTCCTGACAAAGTTTCACTCTCAGGTGAGTCAGGATCAGAATCAGAAAAACTTAGACATGCAGACAGAGTCTCACAAAATAAGATAAAATTAAATTCAATAGGAACTGAGTACCTGGCACTAATGGCATTATATGATAATATAATCATAATAATATTGCAAAGAGGCCCTGTTATAATATAATGTACAGCGTGTGAAGAAATATTGACTTTGAAAATAAAAATTGCATTATGGCTACAGAATGAAGGTTCTGGTCTTCTGTACAGATTAAGAGCTCAGACAATCGGTTTAAATATTTAAATGAATAATTTTATGTGATTTTATATAATTGAGAAATCACTGGAGGTATTTATGATAGTCCTTCAAGTAAATACATTAATTAAATATTATTTACATAAATAATAAATATGTATAAATAATAATAATGTTATACAATGGCCCTAGTTAATCAGTTCATGACTGACTAACTGATATTATGTTTCTGTACATTTCCAGGTGAATGCGGCGTCGCAGCACACGCTGTCCTGCTGCATCTCTTTCAACCAGACTTTCTTGAAGAAGTCCCTCCAGGCTGCTCTGAGACGAGTAACTCAGTAATGATGTGTTGTGTTGTAACTGGACTGTAACTGTAATATAAATGTGAATAAATGAACATGCACCCTGTAATAGCTCTGATCTGTCTAAATTAAGGGCTTGTGAATGGTGTGAACACTTTCCTAGACTTTATGTTCAACAGAAACATTAAAAGACTCACTCTGATTGCAGTTATTGTAATCATAATACTAAAACAAAAAAAGCTGTTGCTTTTTTAAATGTATCAGCATGTACAGCAATGGGAGTCACATCATAATGCAGAATATTTGTGTCAACCACATAATTATATGCATAATTAATTTTGTTGATATATTGTGATATCTGTTTATTTGTTCTCTGTGCTTATTGGGCGGAGGTGAGGTTTTCTGGTGAGACCAGAGATTTGGGATGTGAACACGTGGTATTTTTATTCACATCTTTATATGTATAATTTGCCAGTGTTTTGTTGTACTCTTTTATATATATTGTATTTATTGATTAATGTTGGTTTATTTTAAAACAACAATAATAATATGCGATGTGATACAAATATATTTTATATCTAGTTCTATATTTTTCTATTTTGTTTAAAAATTGATCAACAACTATCATGGCGACTCAAGAGTTCCGAGCGGAAGAGTCGGCGCTTAAATTGCGCGTAACTTCCTGCTCTCCTTCCTTTTCTGAGCGCTGTGTGGAGGAGAAGACACGCAGACATGAGGTACAGCTGGAAGAAAATGCATTAAAACGATGTAATAGAAGTTGTTTAATTCATAAAATGCCGTATTAGTCGATATTACGGCCTGTACAGTGATGTGGCCTTTGTGTGGATAGAAAAATGAAGATATAAAGCTGAATTGTAATCCGAGCGGTACGTGCTCGGTTCTCTCCGCCGGTACCGCGCGCACAATCCAGAACAATCCGCTGTGTTCCGCCACCATCAGCGGACAGTGTGGGTTCTAACATTGGTTTTGCGGACGAAATTTAGTGTAGATGAGCTTTGGCTGGAACTTTAACGCTGTATCGGTCGTGTTCAGCAGATGGGGGTCAATCCAGCAGCTTTGAATGACGAGCCCATAGTGAAGCCATGTTTACAGCTGCAGGGATTTTCACTGAAAACTGTCTCTGATTTACAGCAAGGTTTCGAGGGACACGTTGTACGAGGCAGTTCGAGAGGTCCAGGCTGGCTCCATTTCCAAGAGGAGAAAGTAAGGCCAGGATGGCTACTTGCATCCACTGTTCAACTAAATTTTGTAAACTTCCTTTAAAAAATAGTTTCAATGTTTGTTTTTTTCCTTATTGACACACACACTGCTAAATTAGCAGAACAGGGACCATAGTTGAAATCGGACCGTGAGCTCTTACCAGAAGTCCTCCTTCTGTCTGGTTAACTGGTTCAGTATTATGGGAAACCTGCTATGAATATGGCAAACAAAAAATGGCTCATCAGTGTTCAGATATTCTTGCACCTAAACTCAGTTTGCTTTATAGTATGAACAGAAAAGCTTCTAACTGGGGTATTGGGTGAAATGCTTATTCTGCAGGAAGGAAAAGCTGATTTATATCTTTTAAACCAGGGGTGTTGAACTCTGGTCCCGAAGGGCCGGCATCCAGCACAGTTTTGTGGTTCTCCGAGTCAAATTCCTTCAGACTGAGTAATAACAGGTGATTTGAAGCAGGTGGGCTTGATCAGGGAAATCACAACTGTGCAGGACACCGACCCCCTGGGACCGCAGTTTGGCATATCTGCTTTAAACCTGTCAAACCTTTTTGGTCCTTTATCGCAGAAGTGTTTACTCATGTTGATACAGAAATAAAAGGTTATATGACTGCTGTTCTCAGTGCATTGAAATTGTTTTGAATGTTTTAACTGATTCTGTGCTGAAACTCCTGTGCACCAATATAGGAACCGTGGACCAACCCTGCTGCTTCATTTTTTTCAGTTTGCATAATGATTGATTTCTGTAGTGTTAAAAGTACAGTAAACATGGTAGACATTTTTGCACAATATCCCAGCAGCACCAAAAATGGTCTATCAGCCAGACGTGTGCGCCTGTCTGCAAATATATTTTATAGTAAATCTGTATGTGGACCGCATCTGTGTGTACGTTTTAAACTTGTTTTAGTATAGAATATACTAAATATAAACTACCCGAATGTATAGTTCTGCTATAAAGTTTATCAGCTCACTGTAGTTTATTAAATGTTCATAATGAGCTGAAATTAGAAAGTTGTGGAATGTAGTCTTGTTTACTGACCGTTCTGACTTGTGCAGGTTTCTGGAGACGGTGGAGCTGCAGATCAGCTTGAAGAACTATGATCCCCAGAAGGACAAGCGTTTCTCAGGCACTGTCAGGTTCGGCCCTTTACTGTTTCACCCAACCTTCTCTCTGCTTGCGCTCTACGCTGCCTGAGCGTTTCTGCCACTTACACTGACTCTTCTGAGGTTAAACTTGAGGTTACTCAGGCAGACTAGAGGCAGGTGGAGGAGAACAGCTCTGGGTAGTCTGCTCTCTGGGTTGGTAAAGCAGACGGACCCCTACCCTGGGTCTTAAAACATGAGGGGAGGCTGAGGGTGGGGGCATTATTGCTCTCGTCCCTCAGCCGAACATTTTAATTGTATGACTGTGCTTTCCGGCTCCTGACGCCAGCCTCCGTGGTGGGTAAGACTTCTTGGCTTTGCGTCAATTGGTTTGGGAGAGCTGTTTGCGCTTTGTGGTGGCAATGGGTTTGTTGCTTTGTCTTTCAGGCTGAAGACCACTCCACGGCCCAAGTTCTCCGTGTGCGTTCTTGGTGACCAGCAGCATTGTGATGAAGCTAAGGCTGCAGAGATCCCCCACATGGACATTGAAGCGCTTAAAAAGCTCAACAAGAACAAGAAGCTGGTCAAGAAACTGGGTTTGTTCAAATTTAAATGATTGTTGGGGAAAATGTGTTGTAGCAGTTGTTCACCTGTGTAGATAAAACTGGTCAGATCTGACGGATAATGTTGGAATAAAAGTGGCTTAGTTCTTACATCCTGGAGGAACAGTTTAGTGATTTCCCTGCTCACACCCCTGGTCCTATTCACCTGTTGGTGTGTTTGAGGAGGGGAGCCATCAAACTGTGCTTGGCCTCCAGCACGAGTGACCAACATCCCTGGTTTACATGATCATCAAACTCTTCCACTTTACAGCAAAGAAATACGACGCCTTTCTGGCTTCCGAGTCTCTGATTAAGCAGATTCCTCGTATCCTGGGCCCTGGCCTCAACAAGGCAGGAAAGTTCCCCTCTCTGCTCACCCACAACGAGAACCTGAACACCAAGGTGGACGAGGTCAAATCCACCATTAAATTCCAGATGAAGAAGGTATGGAGTTGACTGTAAATCTGGTGGAAGCCAAAGTATGAAGGACCAGAGATTTTCATTCAAAGCCATGTTCCTGAGCCCTGATGTCTGCTGTTTTCAGGTGCTGTGTCTGGCTGTGGCAGTGGGACACGTCAGGATGACTGAGGATGAGCTGGTCTACAACATCCATCTCTCGGTAAACTTCCTGGTGTCTCTGTTGAAGAAGAACTGGCAGAACGTTCGAGCTCTCTACATCAAGAGCACCATGGGAAAGCCTCAGCGTCTGTATTAGATTCTCTTGCTTTTCTATAATAAATGGAATAATTCCAAAAGTGGCTTTTTTCATTTTTAAAGCAATGTGTTTTAATGCTAGTTTGTTACTGTGGCTCAGAGTTCTGATGGGACACTAAATTTGTGATGCAGGTGTAGCTGTAATAAGACTGAAACTGATACTAAGCTGAGACTGATGGCTGATAAATTCAGAGCAGGATAGTTTATCTCCATAGATGATGGAAGGTTTGTGAAGGAATGTAGTGTTTCTAAAGTAAAGCCAGGACAATGTGCCCAAAATCTGAGTAAATATTGTCAAGTTGTACTTTTTATATAATTGTGTATCCAGCTCATGCATATTGTGACCTTGTGTATCAGGCACTTCTCCAAAGTATCACATTACTAAATATTTTCCATAAAAACAATAAATCAGATCATAATCTGCAGAAAACACAGGCCTTTGTGCAGTACTGTGGTTTTACAGGGACTATTTTCAGTCAGTAATTCTACGCCTCATTTTTTAATCATTTCTACTTTTCAACCAACGTTGCCTTGAAACTGGTCTGAAATTAGGGTCTTACTCAAACCTGGTGTTGGAACAACTTATCTCCTAAAAAATGGGCAGTGTTTCCTATTGGTATCGTCAGAAATTCAGTTAAATCAGCAGGGGACAGAGATTTAGATCTTCACCTCCTCCATTAAGCAGTGTTTTAGGTGCTTCTAGAATATTAGGCATTTTGTTTCACTTCATCACATTTGTGATGCCACCAGTGTTCTTTCTGAAATTCTAATCCAGGTTGTTAATTCCTAGACACTGATTAATAAATGAGCACTGATCAAAAATATAACTTCATATTTCCCAACTTCTGCTGCAAGTTGGTCTCGGGTCTTTCACCCCCCCAGATTTCAAAGAAGTAGTAAGTTACTTTTCTAAAAAAAAAAAGTAATTTTCTTTATCTTCTGACGATAGTTTACCAAACCAGGTTCATGTATTACATTTACTTGAACTTGAATTACCTTTCGAGATGATCTTTCAGAATGCAGTGTCATGGTAAATGTTTAAGTAGAAACAGGGCATCGCTGAAGCATTGGAATCCAGTCACTATAACCTGCTTCAGAGGTGATCAAGGAAACGAACAGACAACTGACTAAAGCTTGTCTCCTCCACAATAGTGAAGTATTGAGAGGAGGAAATCTCTTGAGTGGATTTGTGGGCCATTTTGGTCTGAAAACATTAGTTTATTTAGTAAATGTGTAGTGTAGATGTGCGGTCTGATCACCAGAAGTCACTGATGCCCCATGTAAAGGTTCTGATTACTGGTTGATCACTAAAGACAGATTAATTCCAGGTATGTTCTAATCAGGCCTCCTCCAGACGTTGGGCCTTGGTGGCCACCAGAGGGCACTCGAGAGTGAAATGTCCCATGGGAGCTTCCTTATTATGACTCCATGATGGCGTGGTAGCTTTTTTTCTGGTAATATTCAGGGAAGTAAATGATGAAGTGTGTTAACAAGGTTGTGAGGAGAATTAGAGTGTGTTGAAGTTAAGTGGGAAAGTCAGTTTTTATTATTTGTCTGGGCTGCTACATCGAATGATGGGCATGTTAAATGCAATCACAATTGAGCTGAAACGAGCAAATTGTTAATCAACAACCATGTGTTATTAAATTTCTCACTTCCACTTTTAAAAATGTGATCCAAACATCTGAGGCAAGGAATAATTTAACAGACTTAGCATTAATTTCTTAACCTTACTGAAACGTTAATGTTGCATTATAAATATGCTTGAGATACTGAAATGTGTCAGCGCCCCCTGTGGTTGTAATTCTCATCATTTTGTGAATGTCCAAATAGAGAAGCGATGCATATGTGAACTTGGATCCATTACATGACAAGATATTGACACTGGTGTGTAATTGGCTGCTGATTTTTTTATTGAGGGAGTTCACCCAATCCCAAACTAGCTCAAGCAGCTTCACTGAAGTTGGATATTAAACTGATTTTTGTGGTGCTGAGGTTTGATGATGTCACCATGCACCAGAGGGCGGGAAAATTAGTGTTACGCAGTACCATGTTTGACCTCCCCCTCCCTCCATCAAGATAAAACACTTAGCTAGTGATTCGGGAATTCATTACTCACTATGGAGAGAGAATTTGTCATAAATTTCCCTTTCTTTAAATTTGCGTGTGTGCGCCTACACATTCAGGACAAAGTGAAGACGAGATTTCACATTAAAGCAAACACATTCCAGCAGTTATATAGGTCATTTGTATTGTGCTCTTCAGCTTTACAGCAGCAAATGTCTAAATTATAGGAACACATGGTAATGTCTCAAATGCCTTCCAACAGAAAAACAAAAAAAACATTGAATCTAAAAATTGATGGTGAAATATTCTACAGCTGGTTGGCTCATACAGCCAGTCTGATATCTGCAGGGTTGATGTCTAATCCAGTGGACCCAACATTGGGACAAACACCTTACATGGTTAGGGAGAATACAAATCTACAGAATAGAGGGAACAGATACATTTATAATAATAAAAATTAAAAATGACGATTGCATTTTGAGCCATCAGCCGCACCAGAATATAATCCCGCCCAACAATCCCGCGCAACATTTTCAGATTAGCAATGTGCCGCCTTTAACCAGAACTGGGATCTGGATACGCGATGACTGGTTCCAGTGGGTGCAGGGTGTCTGCATAGTCTAATTTTATAAAAGAACTAAGTTAGTCCACAATAGAAGGTTCTAGCTTTGGTGCATACAAAAAAGCCTCATAGAACAAAACTGCCCATTCTAAATCTCCAGAGACACATGAATCAACAGAAATGACTTTTTTTTTTTTTAGATGTCTTCCAAAATAACACACAATTAATGTGCAAAGCTGCAGATTTGGGTGTTAATAACAAGAGAACCAAGCTGAGCTTATTAGCGTTTTATAAGCCTGCAGATCCAGGTCAAAGCTGAACGTCACAGACCACAGGTCCAAAGAGCTTGAGGCTGGAGCCACAGTCAGGAGATTTAGATTGGGCAAAAAGTCACATAGTGGTACAAGTTTTGAGGAGTAATTCTTGGTTAATAATTCAATTTAAAATACCAAACTATTCCTTTAATGATTTGTGGCAATATTCCTAACTCAAAATGGACAGTAAATAACACTGGAGGAATGAGCGAGAGCTGGATACTGTGCTCTTGCATAATGTTTGTGTATCAGTTCAGAGCACACAGCAAAGTAAATGCAGGTTAAGGTCTGAGATCACTGCAGATTAGGCTCGTCACAGTTATCACATAATCGCCTGATCGCAATTATTTGAGGTATTCGCCATTATATTCCACAGTATTATTACTGTAGCCTTTTCCACTGACAGGCAAATCATGGAAAGGAAGGAAAGCAGAAAACATTTAAAACAAGTCTTACAAAAGCAAAAACGACCAGTGCTACAGCACCTGCAGAGGGCAGCGGAGAGTAAGGTCCGTGCTAGTTGTGTTTTTGCATCGTCTCAAACCGGACAATCTGGCTGCTTTAATAAATGCGTACAACAGAAAAAAGTCAATAAAATCATTAATTGCAATTATTTTTATGGCCGATAATCATCAGCTAAATTTTCATGATTGTGACCGAAGGAGCACAGATCATTCTGAGTATAGCAATACTCTTATTTTGTAGTATGAAACCACACAGGTAAGTGTGCATTTCCATTAGTAAGTGGTGGGCATATGTGGCTAAGAAATGTGCATAATGATCAATATTCTGATATTTGTTGCCTTGATTCATTCAGTTCAGTTTAGTTTAAGTACATGTGCAGCCATGACAAACGTTCTTCTCAAACTATGGCGTCTACATTACACATGTAAGGATATTGCTATATTTGGGAGTAAAATTGTGAAAACGATAAAGCTGTTGATCAGATAAGTGAGGCTGGTCTGTTGATCTGTTTACCAGATTAGTGGGATTATCTAAAGCCCCTTTCACCTGTAGTAGATGAGGTTGTGGCTGAGTAATGTCCAATTGTTGCAATGTGGGAACAGAGATCATTTTCATGAGGAAATGGTCGTGCTGAGGTTTCTATGGGATTTGCACCAAACCAGAAGACAACAACCATCCAAGGATAAAGAAGAAAGCTTGTTTACACAGACAGATGAACGTGTGAAACTGAAGAGAGGTGGAGATTTGGAAATCTAAGTCAGCAAGGGCTGATGCCCAAATAGTCAGACACACAAAAAACAGCATGAAACTCTGTTTATGACCAAATTCTGAAGCAGCTACCTGACGTTTGGTTCGTCCCATCCTGCCTCCTGCACGCTTTACCCCGGCACTACACCTCACCTACACGGGTGTTTTAACCAAGTTTGAATGCATCTGACATAGAAAATCTTTTTGTGTGCTACAAACGTGATAGGTCAACTCTGAACAATGCCCGAACCCAATTTCCTGGACATTGTCTGGAGTTTATGTGTGAAAACGGCTTAGGTGACGCTGACCTGTCACAAAAGGGGGAAAAACCCATAAACCTTCTCTTTAAGAAGAAGAAAAAATGTCAGTTTTCAAATTCAGTATCTGTAAAGCTCCACTACAGTCTATAGAAAACCTTGTGGTGTCTACAGCACCATGAAGATCTGTGTACAATAAACAGGTCTCTCAGTTCAGACCTAGTACATGTCCTTGTAGATTTCTTGTAGAAGTGGATGAAGAGACGTCTCGGACTCAGTCTTTTTAATCATTTGGACCAGCTGCGCATTCTCGGTGACCAGCTGCCGAAGGTCAGCCATCTTCTGCAGCAGTTTGGGGAACAGGTGGGGCGAGTCTGGATGGTGTACCTGCAGGTGCTGGTTCAAGGCCTGGAGGATGCCATCCTGAATCTGCTCTACCTGTTTCACGTTCATGAGCCCAGGACGGTCTAAACAGAAAGACAGAGTCAAACCTCTCAGTTTTAAAGCCAACATGAGGTTCACCAACTGCAGAGGGAGGCCAAACAACGTGATCTGGTCAAAATTAAGTCGTATTGTGTGGATCTATGCAAACTGACACTTAGACCTGGATGTGTAGGTCTACAGCTCGGATGCTTGATGTGTAGCCTCAGGCCTCAAACTAATAAAAACGTAGTGTGGAGATGTGGTGACACATGCATGATACAAAGTCTACAAAATTTTACAGAAATTTGTACAGAAATGCAAAAATCTAACTAGTTAACACAATAAAAGTTACAATAAAAGTAATTTAAAAAAAAAAATATATATATATATACACTATTTTGCCAAAAGTATTTGCTTTTTTGCCTGTACACACATATGAACTTAAGTGACGTCCCATTATAACAGCTTCAACAGTTTTCCACAAGGTTTAGGAGTGTGTTTATGGGAATTTTTGACCATTCTTCCAGAAACACATTTGTTAGGTCAGACACTGAATCTCCGCTCTAATTCTTCCCAAAGGTGTTCTACTTGGTGGAGTTCAGGACTCTGTGCAGGCCAGTCACGTTCTTCCACACCAAACTCGCTCACCTGTGTCTTTACCTTGATTTGTGCACTGGTGCGCGGTCATGTTAGAACAGGAAGGGGCCGCCCCCAAATGCATGAAATTGTCCAAAATGTCTTGGTGCTAAAGCATTCAGAATTCCCTTTCACTGGAACTAAGGGGCCAAGGCCAGCTCCTGAAAAACCACCCCACAATATAATCCCCCCTCCACCAAATTTTACACTTGGCACAATGCAGACAGACAAAAAACGTTCTCCTGGCAACCACCAAACCCAGACTCGTCCATCAGATTGTCAGATGGAGAAGCGCCGCAATCCATGAAGCTCTTTACACACTGTTCTAGAGCTGATCTGAAGGCCAGATAAAGTTTGGAAATCTGTAGCGACTGACTGCAGAAGTTGGCGACCTCTGCCCACTATGCACCATTTAACGTGGCCGAACACTTTGTGGACAAGTTGTTGTCATTCCAAATCGCTTTCACTTTGTTATATAGTATTTTGCTGACGATAAGCTGCCCCACAATATAGGCCTCATTCTAGAAGCTGCAGAAAATGTTCATTTATGTTTAAAACTCTGAGATAATCCCCATGTTATTAGCTGCAGTGTTACTGTTTACTGATCTGAAGTAGAAGAATCTAATTTGACCCCTGGAGCCTTTGCAGCTCAATACCAGTGACATTATACTGT
>JBBIGC010000018.1:11679756-11690339 GCA_037576955.1 Lepidarchus adonis
CAAGGCGAGTAAGAGATCACTCCCCGTTGCTGTAGTTATTTGAGGGAGTGATCCGCCTGAGTTGGTTTTGTTTATTTATTTGTTTATTTGTTTATTTACTGGCCGCCTCTGCATCTGGGTTCGAATTTAAATATCCGTGCTGGGCCTCCGCCAGCACGTTACAATTTATGCACTTTGATCTAATGTATGGTGTCCTTAGGTGCTATAAATAAAAAAGCATTATTATTTTTATTATTATCATTATTATATTCCCCAACCCCCTGTCCTTTATCTATCACCTTGTTGTCCTGACTTCATTTGAACTAACTCTAAATATGTTTTTTTATGACCTTTCTCTAAGTCCCTCTCTAAGTCTTCAGGCTTTTACACTGATCTATATACGACCAAATAATCTGTTTTACAGAAGAGATGGAGACTGTCCATAAGACTGAGAAGGACCCACAGCAGGTAGTCCTCTCTGGCCTTTGCTGGATTTGATTGGACATGTTGGTTGTTTGTGTATATTTTCTTTAAGTGTTAATGTTGATATGGGAAAGTTCTCCTCTGTTGCAGCAAACTCTGCGGCGCAGAATCAGTGCAGCGGTCATCCTAAAGCAGGAGCAGGTCAGGCCAGTAGGAGCCACGTTTATTTCTACTGATCTGTGGACATTAGATACTGTAGTGTTGATGAAGGAGTCTTGTGCGTTATTCTTTTTTTGCTGTTTATTTAAAGAAAACACAGAGGTCTTCAAACTCCTCTGAAGATCTCGCTGGAACAAAGACTTCAACACAAATCCATATGGCTGAGATCAGGCGGTCCAGCGTGTCCAAAGCACATCAGGGGAATTTGTCATTTAATGGAAGGTAATATGTTTAACAGACAATAGTTTATAATATAATGCTAATAAAGTTTGTTAGTGTATTCTATTGTAAATGTATATATATTGTTTCTCCATCAGTAAAATCAAAGACTCATGTACATTTTTATGCTGTAGACAACCAGAATGTACAGAACATGGATCTTCAGCAGCGTGGGGTTATATGGCTTTGGGGGATGTTCTTCCCTGTCCTCCAGATTATTGTTCATCTGAAAACCAGGAGACAGATGACCCTTGTATGAACAAGTATGATATTTGTAAATGTCAGTCATTTGTAAAAATCAGCCATTCGATGTTGATGTAGATGACTATAATGATGACTATTATTATTATTTTTTATTATTAGTATTATTAGTATTATTATTATTAAAAACAACATCAACAACATTTTCCAGCACAGGATCAATAAAATTCTATTTTATTCTATTTGATCATTATCATCATCATCACCTGGCTTTTTTTGTAATTTTTACATGAAATGATAATTTCATCTTTGCATGATGAGCAGAATTTAAATCATTAATGTATATTTTGTGTCTGATTTTTTTATAGGCCACTGTTCACATCACCTGGCCAAAGGCTGAAGAGCAAATCTTCTCTGGAGAGCAGCTCCCTATGGACCAGAGAACCAGAGGATGACCTCAGTGTGTACACACTCTCAGTTGGCCTGTACGTTACCATTGCCTCAACCCTTTCCTTAAATTCCTTTCCTGGGAATATTTATTAGGGCTGAACCATAATTTTTTTTTTAAAATAATTATACAATTGATGCAATTTTTTAAGTTGCAAGAGCCGCAATTTTAATTTTGTGTTTTAACTCCTAAAAATAATAATATTTTTTTATTATGAAATCTAATCAAGCAGAGCTTTGGCCATTTAGCACATGAAAAAAATACTGTATTGGTGACAAAATGGTCCTGCATGGAAAAAGTCAACAAATAAATAACTTAATCTGATCATTTCCCCAGACTGTTCATATACTGTTACTTATATAAGCCCTCTCATGTACGTTTGTGTCTTTTTCAATGTCAGTTTTTCAAATTGAATTGTGTTGCAGTGAATCATTTCCTAAAGAAGTGTAATCAGATGGAGAGATCATGCATTGTTCTGTTCATTTTGTCCCCGTGCGTCACTGTCCTCTGAACTGTGAGGTCATGTGTTGAGATATCATTTAAAAACTGGAGCTACAGCTCTTCATGAAGGTGGAGCAGACTTGTGGTTATGGTTTAGGACACAGTATGACTTGCTGTGAGCTATAAACATCCAGCTCTTCATGAAGAGCCACCCAATCCACAAATGCAAGAAATCAAACCATAGATGTCCATAAGTTATGTGTAATAAAATGGAACGACACATGGGAAAAAGTCTTGAACACATGAAGAAATGAAGGAGAAGAAAGGCTGGAAAGTCATGATAGCAGCTGAAATCTATCAGTAATTAGAAATCAGTCCTGACACTCAATATTATTAATTAAACTGCAAATTAATATCAGCAGGTTTAGTCCCAACTGATGCGATAAAAATGTGTCTCATTACCAAGGAGTCACACATGAAACATCTCATGATGGTGAAACCAAAAAGCTCTCTCAAGACTTTCACAACCTTATTGTAGCAGAACAGACTGTTGGCACTGGTTCCAGAAGAATCTCTAAACTACTGAAGGTTACAGTGAGCACTGTTGGGGTCATAACCCGGAAGTAGAAAGAACATCATTTCACCATAAAGATTTCAGACAAAGGAGTGAAGAGAATAATCTGGAGAGCTTCCCAAGAGCTGAGGACCATTTGTGGAGCGCTTAAAAAAAAACCTGGAATTATCCGCTATGACTGTTTCAAAGAAAACATTAAGAAATCCTGGTTTCAAAGAAAGAAAATAAAGCTGTTAAAATGGCCCAGCCAATCACCTGACCTAATTCCTATAGAAAATCTATGGAAAGAACTAAAGCATAGAGTTTATAGAAGGACCCACGGAACCTTCAGAATGTGAAGAACAAAAACACAACTGAGCAATGCAGCCACTAATTTCTCCATACAGGAGTCATCTTGAAGTTTCATCACCAACACCATTCTTCTTTTGGACAAAGAATTAAATACATTTATGTAACGTCTTCAATCATGTTTCCCTGTGCCATTTGATTTTATTACACATAACTTAATGTATGGACGTCTGTGGTTTGATTTCTTTGCATGTGTGGATTGGATGGTTGTTACAGGCATCTTTTGAGAATTTCAGCTTTAGAAATATATTTACTTAGAAAATTGGTGATGTGTTCAATAATTATTTTACCCGCTGTATATACATAAACACTGTGATGTTCTTAAGACTGTGGGAAGTGGTCAACTAGCTTAGACATGTAATATGTAATATGTGCACAATTTGGCCTAAAGAAGCTTTTTTCAGTGTCTGTGTTGTTTGTTCTTCTTCTCTGCTTCTGTCTGCAGGCAGCGCCCCCTGATGCACTGGATGTGTCACTGTCGCTGGATATTAACCATCATCTACCTCATAGTGCTGTGTTCCATCATCACACTAGCCGCTCTAGTGTGGTTCCTGCGAGCCCCTGTACTGTGGTTGTGAGTCAGGATCCATGTCTGAGACGCTCTTGTCTTTACAACTCCAGATCTTTGTTTTTGGTGGTCCCCACTGGGGATGGGATCTTATTTGTCAGTGGGAGGTGGATGGATTGTATTTGTTGATGGGGTAGTGGTGACAGGCCTTATTTGTCAACCAGAAGTGGGGTTGGGAGGGTGGTGCCAGGTGTATCGTTCCTTATGACGCAGAAAAGCATAGGCCTATGTGCCAAACAGCCATGACCCATTTAACCCCTAAAACTGACTGACTTGTGTGAGAGAAGGGATTATGAAACAGACTGGTTTCTGATGATAGTTTATATTATTTTATTATAAATAACATAAAATACATACAAAGTGGTTAGTACACAAATATAAAAAAGTGATTATTTGTTGCTAAAAAAAGAACTTGCACTGGTATTAAGACTGACAGGCAGTCTATAAAACAGGCCTCATACAAAACAGCACAGCAGCATCTAAAAAAACATCTGGATTTGTTAGAAAAAAGAGATTAATTTAAAAATAATGAAAACATAAATATTACATAAATGTATAATGTATTACATTAAATAACGGAGGCTCTGAAACACTAAGAAATCCTTCATAACTCAAAGCTGTGTACCAGACACAAAGATATACTTGAAAATGTCACGTTCATCTGGGCTTATTCTGATATTGCAATTGTAGTCAAATATTCACTATACCAATACCAATATCAGTATTAATATTAATATTGTTAATATAACGGCATGATGCCTTACGAGTAAGTCTCAGACTTGAATTTCAATGAAAAAAATCAAGGGGTGAATCTGCCAATCAACTTGGCTTCACCTTTTTGCTCAGGGTCAACCTTGTCCCTGTAGGCAGAGTCCACTGGCTCAGTAAACAGGTGTGGGTTACAGAAAGTCTGGACATGTAGTTAAAGTTACACCTGGCTCACGATCTCACAGTCCTCTTCCTCATACCACTGCAGCGGAGTCCCATCAGGAGCCCTGTGAAGGACCACCTTCTGATGAATCTGGAAAGAGTGACAGCACTGTTAGATTTTCATTGCTTTTTTGTTTTATGGGATTCTCAGAATTATGGTACTAATTTCCAATATAAATAAGAACATCACTAATTCTAACTACAAATTTGTTACTAATTCAACAATAATATATAGTTTTTATATATTCACTTTTTAGTGTGGTTAAGAATTTTACTATTTTTTCTTTTTGCTATATGTAAAGTGATATAAGTGATATCCATGGCTGTGTATATATATATAAAAAATATATTTATTTATTTATATCACTCATTTCTGTGATTTTTTCATGGAAACATTTTTAACACATATATAAGAATGCTAAGATGCCCCACCCTGATTTATACTATTATACTACTTTTACCATGACATGTAACACTTTGAGATGACTGAAATTTAAAGTGCATTACAAATAATAATAATAATAATAATAATAATAATAATAATAATAATAATAATAATAATTATTATTATTATTATTATTATTATGAAAAAATATATTTGATGTATTTATTAGATTTTTAAAATATTGGCCAAAAATGTAAAAAACTGCAATAGATAGATTATGTTAAAAATCTAATTATTGAGTGTTTTTATAATTTTTCACTGACCCCAGATGCAGTCAGTTTTAAGTTCAGATTCAGTTTTTTCAGTTTGTCTGTAGAAGTACAAGACTAACATCGCTTACACTAGAAGTCAATAGTCACCTATATTGTTTCCAAACAAACACAACAGAACTTCCTTCAAACAACATCCAGGTCTTCATGAAGGTGGAGCAGACCTGGTGCGGTTTACGACACAGTATGACTTACTGTGAACTATAAATATCCAGCACGTCATGAAGGTGGAGCAGACTAGTGGGTGCAGTTTAGGGCGCAGTATTACTTATTGTGAGCTATAACCTTCCAGCACCTCTTGAAGGTGGAGCAGACTTGTGGATGTGGTTTAGGATGCCATATGACTCACAATGAGCCATGAAAACAAACATCTTGCAGTCGCAAGGAAGAGTCATAAATCATACTGTGAGCTAAACTGCATGTAGTCTGTTCCACAATAATGCCGAGCTGGAATAAGACTCGAGTGGATTAGGAGAGGGATGTAAAGATTTGGGTGACTATTGACTACTACTTTCAGCAACATTAGTCAGTCAGGCTTGTCGTATGTGCCTTCACCTGTCGGTACACTTGGAGCTGGTGGTATGGAGGAGGCTCCTGATTGGGTGAGCGTTTCACACGCATCGACCCGTGTCGTCCTAGCGGCCGAGGCTTCATCTCTCCAGCAATGTTCTTCTGATGCCAGGACTTGAGGTCATTTGCCACCACGTCTCGGGGAAGCAGTCTGCTGGGGTGGTTGGGATACTCCTTCAGGGAAGGTGCCCGGGCCAGCCTGGAGTACGGAGGCGGTGGGGGTTTCAGCATCCGCTTTGGGGAAGTCAGCTCTGCTTGCTGCGGCCTGTTTGGGCTCATGAGCTGAGATGGTGAGGTCACCCCTGGGTTTAGCTTGCTCACATCCCTCTCAAAAGGCACTTTGTCCTGAGGTTTCCCCTGTGTAGGGCCTGTACCAGGCGGGGGCAGGGCGGGGGCAGCGCGTGCTTGACCCTGAGCTTTGTTCTGCGGGGTGCGGTGGTAGCCGTATGGGGGAGGGCAGGCTTTGGGCTCAGGGGCGGACTCGTGGCTGGACGAGCTGCTGTAAGACGATATGGAGTGTTCTGAGCTGCTGTCCTCTGAGCTGGACTGATACAGACGCTGGACAGAGTAAGCCAGGGCGAAGTCGGTGACGCGGCGGCGAGGCAGCTTGGTCCGTACGCGGCTCAGGTCAGAGGTGGGTTTGCTCAGGTCTGGTTTTGGCCTGGGAAGTCTGTCAGAAAGGACAACATTATGCATATAGTACACAATACACAGTATACAGAGATCAGCCATAACATTAAGACCATCTGCCAAATAGTGAGCAGGTCCCCTCATGCTGCTGAAATCCGTGTGTTCAGAACCCCTCCCCACGTCCACCAGTGAGCCTTGGGTGCCCGTGTCACTTTTGGCGCGACCTAACTACTCCACACCTGGAACACTCCACATGACCTGCTGTTCTAGAGATGCTCCATCACAATAAGGCCTCAGATCCTTAAACTCCTGCTTCCAGCACCTCAATTTCAAGAACTGACTACTCACCTGCTGCCCCACCCACTTGACATGAATCAACTTGATGTTCTTCACCTGGCAGTGGTGTTAATGTTATGGCCCATCAGCATGACTGCACACTGCCTTACCTGAAGGACTGAGAGATATGGCGACGTAGCGGCAGCTCCGGGGTGGAGGGGGCACTGGTGGAATGATTGTTGCACAGACTTTTAAACACGAACTGGGGAGCAGGAGGAATGTCGTCCAGTCTCAGGTCGGTCAGGGTTCCAGTTGGACTGCTGCTGAGGGAAAAAAGCAATATGATCACGATTAAAACCTGATAAACCAATCACAAGGCAACACAGAGGCAGAGAACCATTCACAAACACAACTGTGGGTAATGTAGAGTGAACGGTTGACTGAGTAGGTGGATATATGCAAATGCACTTGTTTTTGTGACATTACAGAAACAATGAATTCAAGTACAGACAAGGGAACACATTTTGCAAATGTAATTATGATCTATCTATAATTTCAGGGATTAAAGCAAGAAAAAGTACAAATAATGCGCCTGTGACTTTTAATTTGAAAGGATAGATACAGGAAGTGAAGACACCTGGTTCAATGCTAAGGGTCCTTTAATTGAGAAGCATCTAATACTAACCTAGACTCTTGCATCAAGGTTTGTGTTGCAGTAAAGAAAAAGTAACACAACCAGACACATGCATCAGTGAGCCTTGGGTGCCCATGACCCAGTTGTCCTTCTTTGGATCACTGTTGGTACTGCAGAAACACTCCACGTGACCTGCTGTTCTGGAGACACTCCATCACAATAAGACCCTCAGAATCTTACAATCCTGCTTCCAACACATCAGCTCCAAGAACTGACTGTTCACCTGCAGCCTAATATATCCCACTCCCCACTGACAGGTGCCACTGTAATTAAATAAGTCACTCACTTCACCAGGCAGTGGTCTTAATGTTATCGCTGATCAGTGACAGGCCTACACTGAAGCTTGAAATGACGTGATGATTGCACATCCAGCTCAGTCAGTTATTGTAAAAGTATTTATATACATTTATACAGTATATGAATGTTGTGGTTTTTTATGATGTGTGGTGTATTTTTGTATGTATGCTGTTGCATTTTGCTGGACCATAATAAAGAATCCTGTCCAACTGACTGGTGAGCTCGAAGGATAAAACTAAACAAGCACCTGCTCAGGTCTCGGCTGATGGACTACAGCTGGAGTGTTGAACATACCTAGACCTGCTGCTGGTGGTGGAAGGAGGCTTCTTGTGTTTCTGGTAGGGCTGATCTAGACTGGACTCCCTCCACGGTGAGTTCTGTATGGGGGAACACTGGTTCTCCAGGCCGGAGCTGGAGCCTGTCTGCTGACGGAGCGAAAGGGTGAGGGTCACAGAGCGCTGGAAACTGCCCTCATGGTCCACAGCCGTAGGGGAGAGCGGGCTTGGCTCCAAATCTGTAGATAGGAATAGAGTTTAGTGAGATTTTGCGAGATTTTTTGTTTCTTTTATTCATGGTACGGTGCCGTAAAAAGGACATTGCTCTCACCATCATCCAAGGCTACAGCGTCAGATAGTGAGCTGTCATCAGATATGCATAGGTCTGAAATTGAGAACAAAAAATAAGAATTGTTAACATTTTCGGGATGTCCCCCTGAGTCACAGCATTTCAGCATGTGCTTCTTCCATTGGCTGCAGCAACACCAGGGATCGAACTCACGATCCCGTGATGTTAGAGTCAATGGTTGGACGGTTGCGCCGCTCTGGAGCCAGAAACTTGCATTTAAACAGTTTCCCCTTCACTCTCTCAAGCAGCTGGTTAAACGTTGTTGCTTCTTTACTTCGCACTCAAACCATAAGAACTACTGCAAGCTTATAGTGATCAGCCATAACATTAAGACCACTGCCAGCTGAAATGAGAAACATTGACTCTAGTTATTTAATTACAGTGGCTCCTGTCAGGAGGGTGGAATATATTAGGCAGCAAGTGAACAGTTAGTTCTTGAAGTTGACATGCTGGAAGCAGGAGCGCAATTATGATGGAGCATCTCCAGAACAGCAGGTCATGTGGAATATTAGGTATGCGGTACCAACAGCAATCCAAAAAAGGACAACTGGGTCACGGGCACCCAAGACTCACTGATGCATGTGGGGAGTGTGGTGTAATCCCAGAGAGGATCCTATGGTACAGAATGTTAATGCTGCTCTGATAGAAAGGGGTCAAAACGCACAGTGCAGCACAGTTTCAGAATTAGGCAGGTGGTCTTATTGTTATGGCTGATTGGTATAGCTTTGCGCTACAGCATTGTGGTTCACCACACACTGTGTCAAACTGTTACGTAGCCTCACACTGACCTTCTTATGAGCTTTTCCTGCTCAAACACCCAAACATAATGGTTAGTTGTCAGGTTCTCGCTGGACCAGGGCGTGGTCCTGAAAGTGGACTCCCCGGTTTAATGTGTTTTGATGGAAAGCAGTTCAGGATAGTCCTGAGTCTATCACGCTTACATCTCTGTATGGAGGATCGGCAGGTTTGTGGTGAAACGCAGCCATGGTTGATGCGGTGCTTCATCACAGCTTCCTGCAAATCCTTCACCTTCTTCTCCTCACGTTTGCACTGCTGCAGACGGCTCTTCCTGACCGGCTTGCTGATGTGCTCCTCGAGGGATAGCCTTCGGGACGCCTCATAAATCTGCCGGTGTAGAGCCAGATCAGCCTCTAGCGCATGCAGCTCTGACTCCTGAGAGAAAGTTCAAACCCAAACACATATTGTTAACAGATTCTCACCTTAATGTGCCACTGACACATTAATCTGTAATTTTTACCAATAACAGCATGAGTCATAAACCTCAAAAAACTCAAATTGGAGGGCAGGGGGTCTCCCGAGTGTTGGATCACAATTTTTATCCCCAGTGATAACACAGCTATCCGTAGCCAGTGGCCCAAAAGAGCATAATAGGCCTCTAATTTGCCAGAATTTTGGGAAAATATTGGGAAATATTGACCAGAACAGAACATTAGGACTCTGCAGGTTTTCAGAGGACTGTGGTGGGTGGACCTTCTACCCTGCCCTGCCCGTAGTCACTTGGGATCGACTCCAGCTTCCCAGCGACCCAAAATGTATAAGCGGATATATGGAAGTGTGTAAACAGGAGAGAACATGATCATCATGCAGTAACTAGGTCCTTTACCTCTCCATCTTGTGCAATTAACTCCTCATCGAGTTTGAAGGCGGCGCCGACGCGACGTCTAATCTGGGGAGGTTTCTCGTCAGGCAGCAGAGGGTAGTCAGAGGACAGCTTTCCAGTCAGCTCCTGTGTCCATTAGCACATAAACCAAATTATTATCATAAAAAACAGTTAAAAAAAAAGCAGTAGTTCTTAAACAGTGGGGGGAGCGTGTGAAACTGAGGAACATGCATTTTTTTTTGCTGTAGTAGAATAAATTGTAATTGCACACCCACTACAGCAGGTGGCAGTATTTTTTGCACTGAGCATGCGCACACAGCACAGAGCAGGAGATACAGTTCCAATCAAAAGTTTAAGACCACTTGACAAATGGCAAAAAATCATATCCAAGTAGAACCTCAACACCTACAAGAAGAAATGGGAGTGAGACACAAAACGGAAGCTTAAACTGAAACAGGCTGTTTCACAGCTGATCAAAATCTTAGGACCACATCTTTGCAAAAATGTGATTCATTTCCATTTTCTGTCAGGTTCACACTGTCATAAAGTTCTGATGGCAAAGGCAAAAAATATTTCCCTTTTTAAGGTGTTTGGGTTGTTGAACTGCATGAGCAGGTCTCTCTCGGCTCCATCGCTGCTGAGGTGCGACGCAGTAACACAGTCATTTGGAATTTCTTAAATGATCCTGAGGATTACGGAACAAAAAGTCAATCGGTAGAACCAAAAACTTCACCAGCACTGAGCCGGACGGCCCAATTGGCTGTCCCTCAAGACACTGGACGATCCTCCACCCAAATTAAGGCCGTA
>JBBIGC010000018.1:11698487-11721952 GCA_037576955.1 Lepidarchus adonis
TGGTTCACTTGACTATATGCGGTCATTTATATTTTTCTATTTTTCAATGAACGTTCGATCAGTCCGGCCCTCGGCTTTTTTATTTGGCCCTTCGTCCATTTGACTTTGACACCCCTGGTTTAGAGCTTCTATACTGCACAAAGGAGGTGTAGGACAGCTGAGATGTTAAATTTTTTCTTCACTCTGCTTCCAGGCGCGCTCGGCCTGTGTGAGCGACTGCACTTTGGCCGTGCGATACAAAGGAGAGATCCTGTTGTATGATTTTACTTTTCTGGCCAATGTCACTGACTTCCAGAGCAGTCCTCGCTTCACCAGTAAAGGCCTGCGCTACATCCACCAGTTCAGCGTGGGACTGTGTGGTGCAGAGGTGACTGACCGTGTACTAGAACTTGGTGAATGAATTTGAATGGTGTGATATATCAAGGGGTTATAATTACGCTGCCTGTCTCTCTACCTGCGCCTCTCCAGGGCCGTGCTTTGGCTTCCTGTGTGGACAACGTGACGGACAGCAGGAAGGAAGTTGGCGGACATGTCTGCCAATCAATCATAGTGCCCTCAGAGGTCAGAGGTCAAAGTGTGGTGTCCTCACAGCCCTTTGTTATCGGGAGTACTTTGATTGGTGAGTTATAAGCAACCTTATAAGGAGGTACAAGGTTTTTGTCTGGCAACAGTGATGTTGTCACAAACTTGTTGGTGTGGTTTCGGACTCAGTATGACTTACTGTGAGCTATAAACACCCCGCTCTTCGTGAGGGTGGAGCAGACTTGTGGACGTGGGTTAATCTAACAATAAGCAATGTACACACACTATACTGAAACATAAAAAATATGAGAAAAGATACAGAAATATATGTACATATAGAGATGATTATATGTGGACAGTGGTTAATGCTGTCGCCTCATAGGAAGAAGGTCCTGGGTTCGATTTCCAGACCAGGTGTCTGTCTGTGTGGTTCTCCAGTTTCCTCCCACTGTCCAAAAGCTTGTGGTTTAGGTTGACTGGCTACTTCCAGACCCATAGGTGTGAATGGTCACTGCATTGCCCTGTGATGGGTTGGCCTCTTGTCCAGGGTGAAGCCAGTATTGGGCCCATAATTAGCTGGGATTGGATCCAGCTTCCCCAACCTCTGTCCCTTCAGCCTGTCTGTTTTGGTCATGAAGCTCATACCAAAATCTTTCATCAATTCAGATTTCTTCATATTTATAAAGGCTGCTACAAAATCTGCTTCAAGATCAGTGCTCCTCCCACTGAGAACTGTAAAAACAGACCCTGTTGTATAAAAAGACTGCCTGCAGGGGTAATCTAAATTCCAAACTATTACTTTTAAACATAATAACTTCACAGCTAATGAACTGCTGTTTTTACCCTAGGAGTGACGACTGACTCTACACTGGATCACATCTCATCTTCTGAGAGTAACTTTCCGGCTGAATCGGGCCTGCCTGATGTTGTATTCTACTACCGGTAAGGTCTGATGCTAAGTTACAGGTCATGAAGGATCAGGGAAGATTTGGTGCAAATGCTCTGTCATGACATATGCCATTCATCATGTGTGTCCTCAGAGCAAGAGAAACGACACAGGCCTGTAAAAGTGGAAGATCAACCTCCATCAGGCTCAGATGTGATCCCAGCGTCACTGCAATGGATCAGGTCTCTGTACCAAGGTATGAAGAGTTATAAACTGCTGGAATTGGTCCAGAATCTGCAGTGGTACTAAAAAAGACCAAAGTTTATTGCCACAACTGATGAAAAAGTTACTGGACTGCAGTGTGGTATATTACATCAACAGCAGGAGTGACAGAAGCTTGTGTAGTTGCAGTTGGCGATGATGATAATTGATGGCTGCAAGGCTGACATCTACTGGTTAATGCAGGAACTGCAGCTCATGCAGCGTTCTGATGTCATTTTACATTTACATTTACAGTATTTGGCAGACGCTCTTATCCAGAGCGACGTACATGGTGAGCAGTTGGGGGTTAGGTGCCTTGCTCAAGGGCACTTCAGCCTGCTGTCTGGTTCCAAGAGTCGAACCTGGGACCCTTCAGTTACAAAACTCACTTCTCTAACTGCAAAGAAATGTACCAGAGGCAGACAGAGTAACTAACTTCAGTACTTAAAGTACAGATACAACTAGTCAAATGCTTCTCCTATACAAGTGAAAGCCATACAGTCAAATTTTACTTAAGTGAAAGTACTTAAGTACTTCCTCCTAAAAATACTTAAGTATTAAAAGTTCAAAAGATTTGTTGCAGAAGTGATATTGTTATTTTCATGAGTGCTTTTCCTATTTGCTCTAAATTTTAATGAAATAAGTAAAAGTTGATAGTACTAATAATGTATGAGAAGAAACACCATTTGGCAGGGGCAGTGGTGGCTTAGTTGTTAGGCCTTTGCCCCAGAGATCAGAAGGACGGGCACCACTGAGGAACCCTTGAGCAATGTACCGTCCCCCTTCACTGCTCCCCGGGCACTGTTGACTGCTGCCTGCTGCTCCACGTGTGCACGTGTGATGGGTTAAATGCAGAGGACACATTTCGTTGTGGTGTGTTCACAATGACAAATATTTACTTTCACTTCATATCATTAGTTTAATTTTATTACCCCAAAATTTGGACATTAACAGGGAAAATAACCCCAGCCCCAAATAACAAAAATTCACAATGTCAGTAGCGGGTGTTTCCACCATTTGCCACAATGACAGCTTGACGGCGACGTCTCATGCTCCTCACATGATGTTGTTCTGAGGCAATGTGTTCCACTCTTCCACAAGTGCTACACGCAGTTCTGCCAGGTCATGTGGGGGTGGGCTACGATCATCCAGTCTCTGCTTCAACTGGTCCCAGACCTGCTCTATGGGGTTCAGGTCAGTGAACATTGATGGCCAAACCATATGAGGCACTCCAACTTCCTGAAGTCTAAATTCTGCCACAATGTGGTGGAGCATTATCATCCATGAACAGAAAGTTGGTGGTGTGCTGGCGGAATTGGGGGATGATGATGGGTTCTATGATGTCTCTGAGGTAAGAACGTGCAGTGACTGAACCATGTACAATAACCAAATCTGTTTTGCACTGACTGGTGATGCCTGACCAGACTGTTGCACCTCCTCCACCAAAGCAAACCCTGGGGACCATGTTGACCTCAGCGTTTCGCTCACCTCGCCTTCTGTACATGGAAAACAAAAAATGAGGTGTGACTATCACCCCAATACAATTGCCTCCCTATCCCAAAAATGTCTGAAATGAAACAAACACCGTATGTATGACATCCACTAAGTCTCTCACAATATCCCTAACTAATTGTGAGTAGTGTATAGTGTTAAACTAAATGGAATTGCATAGTCTGGACATAGTTTCTTTCCCTTTCTCTTTTTGGTGTGTAGTCAGTGTTGTACTTTTTAAAGAACAGTCTGATTTTGGTTTCATACTTAGTCCAGGTCCCTCACTCATTTTTAAAAGAGGCCTGAACAGCACTCAAGTGTGGATGGGATAGTGTTTTCCAATGTGTCTCTCAGTCACACTTTTCTGTTGCCTTCTCTGCTTCATCTCTGTGCAGCAACTGTCCAGAGGGAACCTGCGATGGCTGCTCCTTCCACTTTCTCTGGCGCTCGCAGCATGCTTGTCCTCTCTGCTCTGAAAGGAACTATAAGGAGATAGTGAGTGCGTGTGTCGATGGAATCCAGGTGGGTTTATGCCTTACCTCCACATTTAACACCTTATACTGAAGTGCTCTATCAAATTATACATGTGAGTAAGACATGCGTGTGTGTGTGCGTGTGTGTGTGTGTGTGTGTGTGTGCGTGTGTGTGTTCAGAGGACTACCTATGTGTGGCAGCAGCCTCTGCAATGTACAGGTGGTGTTCCTCTGCCAGCTCCTCGCATCAATGCTTGTGTCACTTTGGACTTCTGGCTGAAGTTTGGTGTTTCTGTTGGAACAGTAGCAGCCGTTCTGCTCATCTGCATTAGCTGCTACTTCTGGAAACGGACACGCAAGTGAGCATCTATTAATTCAGTCTTTCATTCATTTATTAATTTATTGTTGTCAGAGAATAATAACATAGTTTAGATCATTGTCATGACCATACAATTATAATAATAAGTTACATTTATATAGTGCATTTCAAAATCCCATGGTTGCTTAGATTAAGTTTGAAATATAAATCAAATAATATAAACATTTTATTCAAATAAATTTAATATTAGTTTAAAAAATACAATATTAAAACAGAAAAACATTAAAATATACAATGTTAAAATATCAAATATTAAAATATTACCAAATGTTATAGAATGTTAAAATATAAAAAATATGAACATATTTGAAAATATTAAATTAAATGAATGTAAATTAATAAATAAATAAAAAAATATCCTCCCTACAGACTGGAGTATAAGTATTCAAAGCTGATGGTGAATGGAGGAGAGAAAGACTGTGATCTTCCTGCTGCTGATAGCTGTGCCATTATGGAGGGAGAGGATGCAGAAGATGATCTCATCTACCTCACCAAGAAATCCTTCTTCACCAAGATTAAGTCCTTCTCCAGAGAGGTACATTCTTGTGGCAATTTCTAATGACTTGAATTCCCAAAAAAGTTGGTACATTGTGTAAAATGTAAATAAAAACAGAAGCAAAAAAAAATTATTTTGAATATGATGCAGCAACATGTCTCAAAAGGTTGGGACAGGGCCATGTTTACAATTGTGTAACCTCCCCACCACTTTTAACATCAGTCTGTTAAAATCTAGGAACTAAGGAGAGCAGTTGTTGGACACTTTAGTGTCAGAACCTACACTCTTTTAGTATGAAGCCATGCTGTTATAATAGATGCTGTATGTGGTTTATCATTGGCTTGGTGAAAAATGCAATCCTTCCATGAAAAAGACGTTCTCTGGATGGGAGCATGTGTCGCTCTAAAACCTGTATCTACCTTTCAGCACTGATGGAGCCTTTGCAGGTGTGCAAGCTGATGTTTTAATGTTGAGCATTATTCTGAAATTGTTCCATGGTTTGTAGACACAGATTAGTGCAGATTTGTGAAGCTCTGTGTAATGCAGAATGGAATTATGGGATCCATATGCAATAGGGGAATGAAACTATAATACCATGTCTGGCGTAGGGATACAAGTATGTAACACTCTCTCAAAAGGAAGTGTCCAAATTTACCAACTTTTTTGGAATTGGGATTCTCTTCTCCAAATCTCCTTACTTTATTGATTTCGGTCATTTTGAGATGTTACAAAAACCAACACATCTACATTTATCGGCCTATCCACAATGATGTCATAAGGAGTGTTTCAGCCCGAGCAGTTCTTTGTATGATGGAAAGAACAACGCAGACAATTAGATTTGAGCTCATTTACAAATGCCAGTGTTATGTAATGAAAAAATGAGAAATAAAATTGCAGTGAGGTTGGACCATGCACATGTGGAAACAAATGAATGGCATATGTAAAAAGGTCACGTATGGGCCTCAACAAGTTTGACTTTTTGTGCCTTTGCAGAGAACATCAGATGGCTTTGACTCAGTACCTTTGAAGTCGTCGTCCGGCATGGAGATGGAGATGAACTAGACTGCCCTGTCACATCTGAGACCGGAGAAAGTTATGACATCACAGCGTGAGATGGGGGAACCAATCGCTCGACTTTAGGACAAACACGTCTCAGAACATTTCTGCTGTTTTGTTTTCATGGTCAGCCATGTTGTCACTCTCAGGACTTATTCATTCCAATGGCAGTTCTACGATGAATCAGTGGAGACTGTGAGCTGGTGAACTGTGTCACACAACCAGACCTTGGTTTTTACATCTGAGGAAGCTCAACGCTGGTTGTGGAGATCTACCACCATTGAGAGATCAGATCCAAATCTGTCTTTTGTATTCATTCACCTTGAGGGCCTTCATCACCTGGATCAGGTGTGTTAGATTAGAGCTGAACTCTGCAGGGTGGTAGATCTCCAGGATGTTCTGATGCACAACCAACCTTTACTATTTACATCTGAGGAAGCCCAACTCTGGTTCTGTAGATCTGCCACCACTGAAAGATGAGATCCAACACACCTGACTTTTGTATTCATTCATCTTGAGGGCCTTCATCACTATCAATCAGGTGTGTTATATTAGATTTGGAGCTAAACTCTACAGGGTGGTGGATCTCCAGGATGTTCAATGCACAACCAGCCTGTACAGTATTTCTCCAATGATCAGCCGTTGGTGAGTCTTGTTTAAATGGGGCAGTTTATCTAAAAACATGAGACACATTCACTAAAAGTATAAATCAGTACAAAAAGACGACATCCCCAAATTATTAGCTGAATGTAAATGTACTGTTTACTGCACCAATGAACAGTTGGAGAAACAACACAAAGTCAAGATCAGATCAGTGACGATGTTCTCACTTAATCACCGCTGCTGCATCCAGACTCTTCAACTTTTTCAGCCCTTTGCTACATTACATCACGTCCTAGTGTAGAATACAAGCTGCGTTACATCACATCCTAGTGTTTAATACAAGCTGCGTTACATCACGTCCTAGTGTTTAATACAAGCTGCGTTACATCACGTCCTAGTGTTTAATACAAGCTGGAAAAACTCCATTTACACAAATTAATAGAACTAAAGTTTTTTGTTGGTGGGAAAAGATGAGTTTTTAATTTTCATTTGAATGACTGGAGAGTGGGGCTACTGCAGTACAGTGCTGTCAATCATACGTCTACATGTAAATTCTTCAGTAAAAAATTGGCAACACTGAAATGCTAAAATGATTAGACTTACCTTCCTTCAAATCCGATCCATAAATGTCATTGAACTGCTTTGCTGTCGCCAATGTCGGACATGTGTTTGTCTCCAATATTACAGATGTTGCTTTTTGAAAATAACGACCTGGAGCTTAAATTCTGCAGCATAGTTCTTGTGTTGTGGCATAAGATTGATAAGTTCAACATTTTATCAATTTAATTGTTGCTTAACTACTTTAGATCAGTAAATTCAGTAACATTGCATCTAATAACATGGGGCGTTTATCTTAGAGTTTTACAACATAAATAAACATTTTCTGCAGCTTCTAGAATGGGGCCTATAATGTGGGACGGCCTACCGTTGGGGACATACTGTACACTGAGAGATCAGATCCGACACACCTGGCTATTGTATTCAGATGCCCCTGAGGACCTTCATCACATGGATCAGGCATGTTAGATTAGGTCTGGAGCTAAACTCTGCAGACTTGTAGATCTCCATGATGTTCTGAAATCTACACCACACACCCAGATGTGTCTGTTTCCACATGTTTAGCAGCTACAGCACAGCTTCTGTTCATGTTCCAAAATGTTCTTTTCAGAGACATTCCTGAAGTAATATGGTGTGTAATCATATGCACAGTATTTCACCACCTGCACTCGACTGGTCATGCTGTTCGTTATTTATCCTCTATGATGTTCATTGCTTTGTTTGTAGAGCAGCTATACCAAACCTTGGTCCTAGAGGGCCACAGTCCAGCACAGTTTGGTGATTTTCCCTGCTCAAGCACACCTGGTTTAGCTCACCTGTTCACTGGCAGGTGTAGTGAGTGTGTGATGAGTGGAGCTACCAAACTTTGCTGGACACCAACCCTCCAGGACCAGAGCTGGGCACCCCTGCTGTAAAGAATGTTAGATGCATTTGCATATTATGATTGATTCAAAAAGTGATTAGAACGCTCACAATATGTAAATAAATGAAAGTGTGTTCAGGATTTTTGCCACGTGTGTATATGGCATCAACAGAAATAACCTCTGACCCATTTCCCCCGTTGTCTTTGGGTTCACATTGCTGTGAAATCACATACGATGTGAATTACCTGCATTTTAAATATTTACAGGACGGTCAGAGGTGGACAGTAATGATATACATTTACTTGAGTACTGTACTTAAGTACAGTTTTAAGTATCTGTACTTGACTTGATTAGTCTTTTTTGGAAACTTTTAACTTTCATGTCATTACATTTGAAAGACAAAACCGTACTTTTTACTTCACTACATTTTTGTCAAGTTTCTTGTTCCTCGTTACTTTCATAGTAACTTCAGAGAACAAGTTGATGGTGGAGCCCTGCCTTTCAAAATGTATACAGTGCAACGTAAAAGACGAGTGAACCAAGCCACCAAATACACTACAGTACAGAAAGTGTGGGGTGAGTGAAAGTGACTATTAGTCATTGTGAACACACCACAGCAGACAGTGCACCACAACGAAATGTTCACACGTGCACACATGGAGCAGTAGGCAACTATCAATATCAGGGGAGCAGTGAAGAGGGGACGGTACCTTTGCTCAAGGGTTCCTCAGTGGTGCCCAGGCTGGGACTTGAACCTGTGACCTTCTGATCTCAAGTTCTGAACACTAGGCCAGGGTGTCAGCCAATCATCCTTTCCCACTGTGGTGTTTGGCAGTTGATTGACATATAGTACATATAAGTGTATGCATACATTGTATGCAAACAAATCATTACCAATCAGAATGAAATGGGACACTTTTGTGGACAAAAACCTGACAAGAACCTGAGAAGAAGAAAGAAAGAAAGAAATAAGAAAAAGGCATACATCGAATTAAAGAAAAAGGTAAAATAAAGAAAAAGAAGAAAGTAAAAAACTGACAAAATAAAAGAAAGAAAAAACAAAGAGGAAGAATAAAAAACAAAGATGAATAATGATATTATAATAATACTCCTACTGCTGTTACTATTAATAATACTAAGATAAAGGAGAAGACGGGGGAAGGAAAATTAAAATAAGACGATAAATAAGAATAAAATGAATGCAGTGAAAACGAAAACAAATTATAGAAACTGATTAGTCTCGCGAGACTTGAGCGATGCATCCAGCATTGTGTGCAATCTCGCGAGAACTGTGCGCTGCAGGCGGCGGAGTGTGAGCTAGCAGGAAAGGCGGTCGAGCGAGAGTGAGAGAGAAACAGGGGAAGTTGCAGATAAAGTATTCTCACGCTTCCAGACTTTTTTCAAGCTTCTGGCATGAGCCAAACTTTCAGTAACAGGAGCTGACTGCAGTTCGTTGCATTGGATTGACTGTGCGGCCTTTTCTGCCGCTGGAGCTGAAGCTAAGAGAGGAAAGCAGAAGTTTGCACTCCCTGGCTCGCGCGCCTGCAGGGGGGCGCTTCACTCTGCGAGAATGTCGCAGAAAGAAAGACCAACTTTTTATCGCCAGGAGGTGAACAAAACGATCTGGGAGGTGCCGGTGCGTTACCAGAACCTGTCCCCGGTCGGCTCCGGTGCATATGGATCAGTGTGGTAACTACTTTCACTTAGTTCTGTTTTGTTTTCATCAAGGACGGAAAGATCACTCCATTCATTCTTAGCATTAGCATTAGCCAGGTTGCTAACTTGACTTAGCTGTGACGGAAAAACAGGAATAATGTGGTACTTTAATGGACCCGGAGAGGCAAAATGGAGAGTCTATCTGCTCTAGATTTAGTTTTTTATCTGATATTGCACAACCGGCAGCGCTGGTTTGTGTTATTAGTGCCGTTAGTGTTTGTTGTTTTCCTGCAGCGAAGCCGTTAGCATGCAGCGAGGCTATTAGCGTCTGAGCGCTGCATGTAGGATCATGTACTCGCACCTTCTGCCAACACCCTGCTATGATCTCAATGCCTTGTTTCATCATGCTGATACCATCTCATCCAGTCCACCATCCTGGAAGCAGTAGGTCCCCCTCATGCTGCCCAAACAGCTCTGACTGTGGATGTTGTCCTTCCTTAGATTATTTGGTACCAACTAATGCTCACCTGGAAGACCTACTGATTTGGAGATGCTCAGATCTGTATGCTTCTGCTTCCAGTGCATCAGCTTTACGAATGCACTTTTTATTTGCAAGCCTTATATATTCCACCCCCTAATAGGTGCCACTGTAATGAAATAACTATGTAATCAATGTTGGTGTGGTTATAATGTTATGGCTGATCATCAGAAAGAATGGGAGAAGTTGCACAGTTGATGGGAAATGATTGACAGGAGGAAGCTGAGCAGGTCTGCGAGCCAATGTGCATGTGTTTGTAGTTCATTAAGTCGTGCACTTGAAGCACAATATTTAGTTCATCTCATAACCTGGAAAATACACACACTTTACACACACTCCATGTCACACATCTAGCAGCACAGTAGCAGCTGCCTGGAAGTCCACCCAGAGATGATAAAGCATCATGCAACACCTCATGTTAAGTTTGAGAAAGACATAAAAAAATATATATATACAGCGTGTGCTTGTGTTTCGAAGTGCTTAATCCAGTTATGCCCAGATTAAATCTCTTCTAATGAAACATGCATTTGTTCTTAAACAGCCAAAACTAAATTTCTATATTCTTTTTAAAATAAGACTTTAAAATACTACCTAAACACTGGGGGATGGGCACAGATACATTCTAGTGCCACCAATTGTTACCCATATTAACATTACAGTAGTGTTAAATTAATACACGGTTACGTCACCAGATCCAAAAAAATTATTACGTTTTTTTCCGTCATTGACATATGGTGTTTGCGATGTAAAAATAAAGTTCATGTAAGAACTAGTTACCAAGTGGGGTTGATGAATACACATGGTGTTCTGCAGTGCTATGGCACTATCATAAGAGGAAGATGGCATTGTTAATTTGCCATTTTGTATTCGCCAGGTGCTTATTTTGACTTCATGAAATCATGTTACGTCGCATTTTCAGGAACGGTTCTCAGACATATGTTGAGGACCCCCTGTATATATGCTGGTTAGTCTCTTAAGGCAATTGGAAAGGAAGATAACCAAGATGGCTGAAGTTTCTCATATGCATTACAATCTGTTCATTTTGGCACGTACATTTAGTCTGAAAACTTTGCTTCTGAAGTTCACAAGGTGGCGCAAGGTCTTTCTTCTCTTGTGTATATTGTAAAGGAAGTCAGAGTAGCAGAGATGGCTGCAGAGACTGCATGTAACACACAGTTTGCTTTACAGTGGAAGTATTCTATATCAGCATCTCTGTTGCAGCTACCAACCACACTGTCCATGTACAGACATAATTTCAGTTAAAGCCCCAAATTACACAAAAAAGTATAAGGAATGTTTTGAACTAAAAAAAACCCAATCAGAACATCTCATTTGCATATCAGTCTTCAACACTGTGTTACCCACATTCCCAGGAAGCGAGTGAAGCAAAACAACATTCCTCCAGGACCCTGATGCAGCACAAGACCACACAAGTGCAGAGAGGACAGGATTACACTCCAAGTCCAAGAAGAAAGACTGGAAAAACCTCACCCAGGAGCAAATAGTGCAATATTGCAGGACAGGACAACATACACAGATCAGCCATAATATTAAGACCACCTGCCTAATAGTGAGAAGTGCTGCACTGTATGTCTGATTCCTTTCTACCAGAGTAGAATTAACATTCTGTACAACAGGGGCTGTTTGGGACCAGACCTCACTCCTTGCATGCATCAGTGAGTTTTGGGTGTCCATGACCCATTTATCTTTTCTTGGATCACTGTTGGTAGGTGCTAATTACTGCAAACCTGGAACACTCCACAAGAACTGTTCTGGAGATGCTCTAGCCATCACTTGTCAAATTGACTCAGTTCCTTATGCTCCTGCTTCCAGCACATCAATAACTGACTGTTCACTTGGTACCTAATATGTCCCACACACCTGACAGGTGAAATAACTAGATCATCACCTGGCAGTGGAGTTAATGTCATTGTGGTTAGTATAATACAGATACTGTATTCTAGCAGCAGATAATGAGTTTCATGTAATCCGACAAAAGTCATTTTTTAATCTAGTTTTTAAAAGCATATTCTCTACATTTCCTTTTTTATTCACATTTGGCTGTGTTTGAAAATGGCATTTATATGTCATCATTAATTCTTACATGACATTTTGTTTATCTATTACACTTTAACAGACTGATCAATGCAACAGATCTCTTTTCTTATTGCCTGTGCAATATTTGCATAGGCATAACCGCTGGAACACTGCTTATAACTTCAGTGACTGTACAGGTCTAAACTACAGTAGGCTGAATAAATTGATGTATAGATATTAGAGCATGGCTGCCTGACCCGAACCCGACGGGACTCGACTTTTGATCATTAAAATAGTAAATGCTTCTACACAGTAATTTGTTTCTGTAGCCATGACAGCTTTCATTTCGAAGCTGAAGCATCATGGGAGACGTACGATAGAAATTATCAAGAGTAATTCAAAGCAACAGAATATGTAGGAAAGTCTACTTGTATGTTTGTTTAAAAAGAGGATTATAATAACCGCTTTTGTGAAATTGTAGAATTTTTTTTTTTAATGTTCTGATAAGTACTTTAACAGTATTTGGAAGTTTTGTAATTCAAGCAAAAAATGATGATCTGGGTCCTTTAATATATTAAATTGCATTGCGATTGACTTGTGTAGCAGTATAATGTACGGGTCGACGATATGGCAAAAATATTGCATGGCAATACTTTGAGAAACGATATGCGATATGTCATTAAATGTTTTTCCACTTTTTGTTAAGATGAAAATTAGCCGCATATATATTTATGAATGAGTACAAATATAATTTTTATTCAGTGTTTCTCACAAAACAGTATAAGTTTACTTAAGTGAGGCTAACGATGTTCTCTGAAATTAAATACCATTTTGTGCCGTCAATAATTGCGATAATGATATTGTAATATCACCCAGCTCTAGTGTAATGGCAGTACTAATATTTTGTCCACATGTTGCAGCACTAAAGATTATATTTCTAATATGTTAATCGAAAGAATATTGTTAATTAATTTAACCCAACTATAGTTAACGCTAGTCCTGAATGGTGAAACTTTGGTACGAAAGGGTGCACTTCCCAAAATTGGTTCCTCTTTGTTTCTGTGACTTATCTGAAGCCGTACCTGCTGTTCTCTGTGCTGGTTAAGGCCATGAGTAACTGGTTTCATAACATTTTAAGGGACTTAAGGGATTCTAATAGAAGATGGCTGCCCACTGGAGCTGACCTTAACGCTGGGCTGTTTGCTGATAAGTTCTGATAAGTGTCTTTAATGAGAATGGACATGTGGTGTTTGAACATCACAACTCATTTACTAAATGACTCTGCTCCCCAGGTAAACAGACTGTGTTACGGGCGCCGAGGAAGAATGTGAGGAGCATGGTGCTAGGCAACAGTGTCACCTGGCTTATATTTCATGGGCCCTCATATCGCCCACCATTATCTGTGTGTAACTGGATCCGTGAAGAACAGATTGGATCGGGTTTGGAGCACCTTGCTTGCTCATGCGACGGCCCCAGCCTCTAAGCTCCGAGGTTTTGTTTATGGGGTCACGGAATTATTTGAGGCCTAATTAGAAGTTAGGAGTTTCTTCCGTTTAGGAAAAGATCCAAGACGGATTAAGTCCTTGCCCTTCCCTATATAATCAGTCACTTTATAGCCCAAGTGTAGATAAACCGCAAGTTATTTATATAGCACGTATAAAAAACAAGCCTCAGCCAAAGTGCTCCATAATAAAATCAATAAAAACATTTGAACATGAAGAAAAGATGTTTTAAAATATGTAAATAAAAGTTGGGAAAGTGATGATTAAAAAAATAAAATAATAATAATTATATATATAAAACACAATTTATTTTTTAAAAACAAATGTTAGTCATTTAAATTAAAAAAGTTTACTTTTGATTACTGAGTGATTTATGTAATGTGCCAGATTGCCAACCATCCGCCTGCATGAATAGATTTTGTCATTATTATTAAACTCCTCAAATTAAAGCTGGTCAATATTGGATAATACAGTTAATATTGAAGCTATGTTAACATTACACTCATTAAAATTGTTATTTAACTGTTAACTATTAACTCCAGCATAAGGGCTTGTATTACGTTCAAGCCTTTGCGTATGCATTTCTTGGACACTGGATTTAGTATAAAACATAACTTGCCGGCGGTCACCGTTCTTGCATTAACAGTGTAGTTCATGAAGCTGAATTTGCCTTTTTTCTTTCAGTTCCACCTTAAATCGGATTTTATACTCCATTTTGCCTTAGATAGTGTGACACAATGTTCCAACTGCTGTACAAGCAGGTGGTAAAGAACCTGTAGCTTTTTATTAGCAGTGGAGTAGAAACCTGGCTCTTAATTCGGTAAAGCAGCTGAGCTGATGCTGAAAATGTCTCTGAACAACGATTTCAGATCCCAAGAGAGATGCATGCTGTGAGTTGTGAGATTATACCCAGATCAGCCATAACATTAAGACCACCTGCCTAATATTGAGTTGGTCCCCTCATGCTGCTGACTTTTCACTTGTGAGAGCTGATAAGCTGACATTGAAGATGTTTCAGCAAACAAAGATGAAGCGATTTAGACTTAAATCTTAAATGTACTTTATTGCTGCTGTCATTTTCTTATCTGATGTTAACTTGCAGCATTGCGCAATATTTTCCTTGACATCTCTGTAAGATGTGATCATCAGAAACAATTTTATGCTTAAAAACAGCTACACAAGGAACAAAGAAAGCACAAAATGTGGCTTAAATTAGAGAAATTTTTGAGGATGGTTATTTAGATGCCAGTGTTTTAAGCCTGTGAAATGGTCCCATCAGCGAGCTTGCAGTTACACCTTTCTCTAATTTTGTTTTGTGTAACTGCAGAGCAGTGAAAGTTGGAAAGTCAGAGGCCGAATAAGCTGAGACAGAATAATTTACTGTATAGCTGGGCAATATTAGGATATTTATTGTTATTGTGATAAACTGTGGGCACAGTATGGTTTTCGGAGCAGATTGTGATCTCGTCAGTACTTAAAAACACAGTCGAACACCGTAGAGCAGAGATGGTTCAAGCCTGTGAACCTGCACAGTGGATGGCAGAACGATGCTCTACCAGCACCTGGAGACCTGGATTTTGCAAAGAAAATCTAAAGATATCTGACTTTTTCACACACAGATATGGGAAACTGGCTCCCAGTCCTCTTGGATGGACTGTAGATGTGAAGGTATCGCGTTCATGACTTTCCTTTGTGTTTTGCAGTTCAGCGCTCGACGAGAAGACGGGTTTGAAGGTTGCTGTGAAAAAACTCTCAAGGCCGTTCCAGTCCATCATCCACGCCAAACGGACATACAGAGAATTACGGCTTCTCAAGCACATGAAACACGAAAATGTACGTACAGTCGCTAGATTTGCTCAACTGTGACATGTATTTACACAATTCTGAGCTTTTCTAAGCTATATGAATTAGTTTAGCAACAGTAGTACTTTTTTAAACATCCTGCCTTGTTCTCTTTCCTTCTTTTTACTTCTCCTAATTCTGCACGTCTGTGTGTTATGTAAGATTTGAAGAGCTTGATCTGGAGAGGCCAACTTCGCATTGCATGTCTTAACTTATCTCATGCCTACTCACAACAGAGCAACTACACAGCAGTAAACACTGCAGTCAACTAGGAAAAAGCCTGTAATGGTGCAAAAGACGGCCAAATGTTCAAGTGAAACTTTAATTGAACAAATTAATTAATTAAAATAAATAAATAAATAGATATTACACGTGTTGAAGCCCAACTTTTGCTTCTTTAGTTCAGAACGGGAGCTACAAGGCTACTATTGCCAACACTAGAAGTCAATAGTCACCCAAATCTTTTCATCCCCAAAACATTTCCTAGCCTGCTCAAGCCTCCTATGCTGTGTCCTAAACCACACCCACAAGTCTGCTCCGCCTGCACGAAGAGCTGGAGTTTTATAGCTCACAGTAAGTCATACTATGTCCTAAACCACACCCACAAGTCTGCTCCACCTGCACGAAGAGCTGGAGTTTTATAGCTCACAGTAAGTCATACTATGTCCTAAACCACATCCACAAGTCTGCTCCACCTAAACGATGAGCTGGATGTTTTTAGTTCACAGTCAGTCATACTGTGTCCTAAACCACATCCACAAGTCTGCTCCACCTTCATGAAGAGCTGAGTGCTGTTTGAGTGGCTGGAGAGAAGTGGATGAAAATATTTTGGTGACTATTGACTTCTAGTGGCAGTGTTTGTCTTGTAGCTCCAGTGCTAAAATAAAGAAGTAAAACGTTTTCTCTGTACAGAAGTTTATTTGTTTTTTCTTTTACAGGTGATTGGTCTGCTGGATGTTTTCACACCTGCCAACAGTCTGGAGGAGTTCAATGATGTGTGAGTGACACAGCTGCTTAATTTCAGCTGTCAATCTTTTTTTCTTTTTTCCACTGATGAGTCACTGCTGATATGATCTGCTGACACCGATGTTTACATTGATTATTGGAACTTTCATTACATTTACAGCATTTGGCAGAACATCACATGCAGAGTGTATGGGTGATTTGTAGTCCGTCCCTTGCACTAAACCACCTTTAAAGTTTAAATTGTATTTTATTTTTTATAAAAAAAAAAATATATGTAATTTTATAATCATCTGAGAGTGTGTGATACTGATCTCAGATCTGTGTTCAGTCTCGTCAGCTTTGTGTGTGACCAGTAATGTGAGTTTACACTGCACTCGCATCTACAATGTATCAGCACCAATGAAGGAAACTGTTCAATCTCACAGAGTCTCACACTGGCTCCATCTACAGAATGGTGTCACTGTTTCTTCACAAACACTTATAATCTTCTTCCTCTGGGCCTGATTATGGTCGTACAGCATCCAGCAGTAGTCGAATCATCCTCTTATTCCAGAAATCCTGGTAGCCACGCTCTATCGACTGAACGTCCTGGTGAGAACGTTCTCCTTGCTCCTCAATCCCTGTACCTAGATGTTCTGGAAAGATCTCTAGATGGGAGCAGGAAGTGGTTTTTCATCCCAGTTTCTGCTTTTAATTAAGCAACTTCTCAACTTCTTCCTCATGTGCAGGAGACTTATGGTCAAGAAAGGTGTCAGAGAGACAGACTGATTCAAATATTGTACAATAGATAATCAGCTCCTTCAGAATAGTTATACATGCTGGAGAAAAACTGAACACTGCAGAACATGTTGATCTGTGCTATATAAAGAGATGATGGTGCATGCTGAGATGTCGGCTGTATTCAGACCCAGTGTAAAACGCTGCTAATGCTAATCAGAATTATTCACTTTGCTTATCTTTGGTTTTTATTTTGTCATTGAAACAGTTAATAATCCTATTCTACTTGTGCAAGAGGCAGTTACCTGTCATCTGTACTATTAATAACCTGGGTGTGGTCTCACAAACCGAACGAGCCAGGAAACCGTGTCGCTCTGGCTGCGCAGCATTAAGGCAGAGACAGGTCAGAGCATATCGGGTTGGGTTTCTGTCCCGCACCTGTTCCAGATTAATGCTCAGGTACAGGCTGAGGTCATTTCAGGTCATTCTGAGTGGGCTTGAACTGACTGTCCCTGAATCTACATCTTTAGCCCTGCTAGCTCTAATATTATTTAAGGCCAAGGCGTGAAACTCTGTGATATGAATTCTGAAAATTATTGTGTTTAATAATAGAAAAGACAATGGTGATTAACAATCATCATTACTTTACAATTTAACACTGAATGTTTTTTAACATTGAATGTTTTTCATTCCAAAGTTATGTCAACACCAAAAGTAAATTAAAAGAGGAAATAAATGTCTATACTTTCATTTCAGTGGAACCTGTCAGGGGGGTTGGAGACATTAAGTAGCAAGTGAACAATGAGTTCTTGAAATTGATGTGCTGGAAGCAGGAGTGTAAGGATCTGAGGCCTTATTCTGGTGGAGCCAGAATAGCAGGTCTTGTGGAGTGTTCCAGCCCTGCAGTGGTTGTTCCTACCAAACCTTATTCCAAGGTAGGACAGCGCTATGGTCACCCAAGGTCCACTGATGCATGTGGGGAGTGAAGGCTCCTGTTGTACCTGGTTCTAAAAGAAAGGGGTCATTACGCACCATATTAGGCAGGTGGCGTTAATGTTTTGGCTGATCTGTGTGTACACATGCCCGTGCACCAGCGCACAGTTATATGTGCAGTTTGCAGAACAGTGTGAGTCACAGAAAATCATCAGCAACATAATTCAGCCAAACTTAATATTAGCATAATATTGTTTTCTGGATAATAGAGTTTATTCATTTGGAAACCGTGTTCGCATTTTTCTGTGCATTATCAAAAGTCAGACTGGAAAGTTCAGTAGAACTTGGCATGAAGACTTCACTTAGAGCCTTTAATTTACATGTGTTCTAGCTTAGCCTGTCCTGTTCTACCTGGAGAGGGAAAGAGGCCAGACACACACAGTCTGCGCGCACACACACACAGTCTGCAAACTCTCTCTCTCTTTCACAAACACACACACACACACACACACACACACACACACAGATTCAAGCACCACATGAACAGACTGAGAAGTGGCAGGGCAGCCTACACACTGTTCCTGGGGAAGGGAGGTCAGGAAAGGGCCAGGGTGTCACTGCACTGGTGTGTGTGGCGTCCGCTGCTGCCAAAAATACAGATGGACTTTACTCTCTGAATGCAGGACGCCCACTGTCCCCTCCCTGCTGAGAGGAGGAGACCTGGCAAGAAATAACAAGCCGTAACATTAAGACCACCTGTCTAATAGAGAGCAGATCCCTCCTCCCATGATCAGCCGTAACATTAAGACCACCTGCTTAATAGAGAGCAGATGCCCCCGCATGTCTTGTTTAAGTGACGTGTAAATTGAGACAATACTCTGTTTCATCCTTGAAGGCCGGGAACATCAAGACCTCTGTTTAAGATAACAAAGCTTTTGGAGACTGAAAAATGAATCAGAGTTATAATGTGTCAAAGGGCTTTACGTATTTTGTAATCCCAGATTTACCAGTTCTGTGACTCTAGAAAAACCAGTACTAAGTTCAGATCCAGCAGATTCTCAGAGTTGGCCAATTTATCCTGCTTCCAGCACATCAGCTTCAAGAGCTGACTGTTCACTTGCTGTCTAATACTAATGGAAATTTATTTAAAGAATGTCATTGGTTAAATCATTGATTAATTGATTAATTTATAGAAGTTCGTTAAGTCCATGTTTTTAATGTCATTGAGCCAGGAATTCACTGACATCTCCGTATTGACAGAAATAATGGTGATTATGGTGTGTGTGTGTGTATGGGATAGAGAGGGATATTAGCCCTAACAATAAAGAGCTCAATAAATCAAAATTACAGTTTTCACTGAACAATGTGTTTCAACATTGTCTCTGCAGAATTATGATGCCATCTATAGGGGTTTGTACTTCTTTTCACAAAGCAAATCAACAAAATTATCTTGAACTGAGGGATGCTTAAACTTTTGCACACCATAAATGCATGCAGGTTTGTAGTTTGGAAGATTACAAGAGCAGCTATACAGTTAAATATTTTCCTCCTTAAATAAAAAATAAATTTTTACTGCAGGGAAATCATTGCAACCATGGTGTGTGTTTGAGGGTGAGGTTTATTGTCTGTGGTGATGAGAAAGGGAGGGTGTTTGTGGACGGGGTGGAGAATATCTGTCTAGGGTTAAGCTAGGCTTAACCTGATCGGAGGCTCTGATCAACATTATTTATACCAGTGGGGTGTGTGTGCGCGTGCTAACTGTTGGCTTTGGGTCTGTAAACAATGGAAACTCAAGTTCTGAGAGGCTAGGAGGTGCTTGCAGTATCTAATGTTACATTCTCTGCTGTGTTGTAATTAAGCCTGATAAGGCTGTGCTGGTTTCAGGCTAGGAGGCTCTGCAAGGCATTTGCATGTGGGTGTTAATGACAATAGCAGCTGCTGAGTCATTCTTCTGCTGCAAAAACGTTCCCAGATGTTAATTTCCAAAGGCAACTTCTTGCAGATTGTCGTCCATTCCTTTTTTTGGGATGAAAGGGCATGATCCCTTTTCTCTGCTGTGATTGACAGGTATCTGGTGACTCATCTGATGGGCGCTGACCTCAATAACATAGTGAAGTGTCAGAAGCTGACTGATGACCATGTGCAGTTCCTTATCTACCAGATCCTTCGAGGACTCAAGGTGAAGCCGTGCACAGTGTTTGTTAAATAGGCCCCTGTTCACTAATAGTTATATGCCTGTATGCTTCACATACTATACATAGTATGTTAAATATTACAGCTGAAATTGAGTAATTTTGTGAAATACTTACAATAAGGTAATTTCGATTGTCCTCCAATGTATTTAAGGGCCCAGATCTTGGAATTTCCTTACATTTATTAAAAAGAGCCTTTATTGAATGCAATTTTTAATAATAACAAAGGCTGTCTTTTTAATTACCTTCTAAATTATCCAATATTTCAGTTTTAATGGGGGGAAATTAATAATAATATCTAATCCAAAGTTTGTGAATTGGCAGTCTAGCAGGTTACATTTAGTATTTAAATGTCCAGGTCTGCAATAATGACTTTTTAATCAAACAAAAAAAATCACAATAAAATATAATGAATATTTCATTTAAATAAAAATGCTGTTAAACTGTAATTATATATTTCCCCCATATCAGCCCTCGTATGTATACATTGTTTAAAGTTTCAGAAATTTGCTGTCACTCCTCCAGGCCATGTATCACATATATGGAAAATAAGCTGTGAAAATGTTTTGGAATTCAAAGTCATATGCATGTATCTGGCTACTCAGATTACAGTTTAGCTCCACCCACTCATAGGGAATGTTTCAGGGTTCATTTACATATCATTAAATGCACAGGCACAGTAAATAAATTAAGCGTATAAATAAATGAACATTTTTGATGTTGCCCCTGCAATAATTTTTAAACACTTTATTTAATGCTTGTTTTGTTTTGCAGTACATCCACTCGGCAGATATCATTCACAGAGTAAGTGTTCTTCTCACTGGGCTTCTAGAAACACAGCTGGTTAATTACATTAAGAGCCGGAAGGGGATTTGTGGTTTCATTGACAGATTAATTAAAAAAGTTTTCCTGTTCCATTAAAATTGAACTTTCTCATGTGCTTGTATTTTTAACACCACAGTGTTAATTTGATACATATACAACAAAATTAAGTGTGTGATTTAAAAACTATAACCCACAAAACTGGATTTGGATTATACGTTTTCATCTGGGTTGTTTTCTTTTTTTCAGGACCTTAAGCCCAGTAATTTAGCTGTGAATGAAGATTGTGAACTTAAGGTAAGCCAATTTCTTACTAAGCCACTTCAGCTACTGTACATGGGCTGGGAAGATTTGATCAGGTCATGGGCATTGTTTTTTCATGGGCATTTGAGTTGCTTAGTTGGCCACGTTTTGTAAGATTTGCAGTTCTCTTCAGTCTGTTTGCTTCTGGAATTGGTTAGACATTTTATGTAATAATTCTCCTCATGCCTACAAATGTTCTTTCTGTTACTGTTGTGTAATACTGTAATGTAATCCTGTTTATCTCCTCCTAGATCCTTGATTTTGGCCTGGCACGGCATACGGATGATGAGATGACGGGATATGTGGCCACCAGGTGGTACCGCGCTCCAGAGATCATGCTCAACTGGATGCACTACAACATGACGGGTAGGGTAGGATATAGATGTGCAGTTACTGAGGATATCAGATCCCACAGTAAATGTATATATGTACACAGTAAATTTACAATCTCCTTTATTTTTTAATGTTAATTTTTGTAGCACCTTGAGATTTATGAATTGTAAATGTATTATTATTATTATTCTCATCCTCACATTCCTCAATCAGCATTGACACCTAATAGTGAGTAGGTCCCTCATGCTGCTCTTACTGTGGTGCACTGTGTAATCTGACCCCTTTCTGTCAGAGCAGTACGAATATTTTTACTGTGGTTTTACATTTTAAATCACTTTAACATTTAAACTTTTGCCAATTAACCAGCTGTTCACTGTACCAACTACTGCACACTCCACAAGACCTGCTGGTCTGAAGATGCTCTAGCCAGCACTTGTCAAAGTGGTTCAGATCCTTATGCCCCTGTAACCAGTACATGAAGTTCAAGAACTCACTGTTCAATTATATATCCCACCTCCCCTGACAGGTGCCATTGTAATTAGATAGTCTGTGTTTTTCACTTCCCCTGCCAGTGGTGTTAATGTTATGGCTGATCAGTGTAAAGCTGATTTTCCCCAGACACGATCATGGAAGCCAGTAGGAAATGGCTCATGCAAGCAGTAATGTCTATTTTCTGATCATATTCTGCCATTAGCCTGTGAATGTTTTATTTTCATAATAATTCACTTACAATTAAACGTAACCACAAAATACTGTATGTCAAGTTCGACATAACCCTGTAATAGGATTATTTAGTGCAAATATAAATATTTTATTAATGTTCTCCAACACTATGAAGAGATTGAAATGTGTAAGTTTCTTTATAATGAATCGTTTCATGCCGAACTCATGTAGAAATGCTGAAAAATCTGATATTCCACTCATGATGTTTAAATTAACATTCTGCCACTGAAGCTTTATTGTCTTGCTTCATTTTGCAGTGGACATCTGGTCTGTGGGCTGCATTATGGCCGAGCTGCTGACAGGAAGGACCCTTTTCCCTGGCACTGACCGTATCCTTCAGACCTTTTCTGCTCGGAGTCTGAGTGATGAAGCGTTTGGCTTGTCTGACCCTTGCATGCTGGCTTTTCTGTTGTAATGAATGGTTAACCAGACATCAGTATTGTCTTTAATGTGTTTCACTGCACTTCCTCTCTCTCCTACATTTGTGCTGTGTCGTATTAGAGTTGCTCTCCCCCTCCTCTCCTATTATAGCCTCACCACAAGCAGTGCTAATAAGGAAATGCTATTCACACTTCTGAGAAAGCTACAAGCAGACCTGCGAGGAATGCCATAGTCCTCTCTCTGTCCCTTTGCTTTGCCTGCCTCTGTTTTTTTCCCTCTAACTGCATCCTCATGATTAATTCTCCTCCTTTCCATTTCAGCACTGACTCGACCCACAGATTGACAGCGAGACTGGACTGCCTGGTTCTTCTGCCACCAAACTCCTTACTGTTAGCTCTGTGCTGGGTAGAACACACCTGTGCTACGTCTCTGGGCTTGTTTTTCCCTCTGGGCGACTTTTTGTTTATTTTTTTGCTCTTAAAGTATGAGGCCTCTCTTTTTTTTTTTTTTTTTTTTTTTTTAACCTCACAAGGCTTCCAGGGCTTTTCAAATATGCATTGGAGGAAATAATATTTCACCCCTTTTTGATTTTGTAATTTTCCCCTCTGACAAGCAAATGAACAGTCTATAATTTTAATGATGGGTTTATTTTAATAGTGAGAGTTAGAGTATCAAAAAGAATCTAGAGAATCACATTATATAAAATATATTAATTGATTCACACATTATTGAGTGAAATAAGTATTTGATCCCCTACCAACCATTAAGAGTTCTGGCTTCTACAGGTCAGTTAGATTTTCCTAATTTCAACTTCTCACCCACATTAAAGAGAGAGAGAGATAATCCTTTATTGTCCCACAAGTGGGAAATTTCACATGTTACAGCAGCAAAAAATCACACACAATAAATAAATAAAGCAAATGTTAAAAAAA
>JBBIGC010000018.1:11722052-11733314 GCA_037576955.1 Lepidarchus adonis
AAGACAAGAAGTGTAAAAGTGTTGACAGTGCAGGAAGGCAGGAAACGGGAAATAATGCACAGTAATACAATTTTGTAGACACCTGTCTCTACACCTGTCTCTACTAGCCACCTGTATAAAAGACACCTGTCCACAGACTCAATCAATCAGACTCTGACCTCTTCACCTTGGGCAAGACCAAAGAGCTGTCTAAGGATGTTAGGAACAAGACTGTAGCTCTCAGTGATGCTGGAATGGGCTACAAAATGGAAGAAGCTGGGCGAGAATGTGACAACTGTTGGTGCAATTGTTCAAAAATGGAAGAAAAACAAAATTGACATTAATCGACCTCAGTCTGGGGCTCCATAAGATCTCACCTCGTGCGGTGAGGATGATCATGAGAAAGGTGAGAGATCAGCCTAGAACTACATGGGAGGAGCTTGTCAATGATCTCTAAGCAGCTGGGACCACAGTCACCAAGAAAACCATTGGTAATACGCTGCACCATAATGGATTAAAATCCTAAAGTCCCTCTGCTGCAAAAAGCACATGTGAAGGCCCATCTGAAGTTTGCCAATGATCACCTGAATGATTCAGAATGAGCTTGGGAGGAGGTTCTGTGGTCAGATGAGACCAAAATCAAGCTCTTTGACCTCAACTCTACTTGCCGTGTATGGAGGAAGGAAAATGTTGCTCCCCAAGAACACCATCCCCACTGTCAAGCGTGGAGGTGGAAACATTATGCTATGGGGATGTTTCTCTACTAAGAGCACAGGGCAACTTATTTGACAGGAGGAGGGACGGGGCCACGTACCATAAAATCTTGAGTGTCAACCTCTTTCTCTCTGCCAGGACACTAAAAATGGGTGGTGGATGTGTCCTCCAGCTCGACAATGACCCAAAGCAAACATCCAAGGCAACAAAGGAGCGGCTCAAGAAGAAGCGCATTGAAGGTCATGTAGTGGTCTAGACAGTCTTCAGATCTTAATTTCATAGAAAACCTGTGGAGGGAGCTGAAGCTTAGAGTTACCAAGTGACCGCCTCAAACCTGGTCATCAACTACAAGAAACATCTGACCAAGTACTAAATCTTTTTTGCTAGGGGATCAAAAACTTATTTCACTCAATGAAATGCAAATCAACGTAAATATTTTATGTGATTTCTGAAATTATCTCTCACTGTTTAAAATAAATGTACAAAATCCGCGAGGGGTCAAATAATTATTTCCTCCTGTATGGTCAACAGATCCTGTACATTACTGTGGCTTAGAAAATACATATTTATGTAGTTTTGTGTTTGTATGGCAAAGTATAGTGTCTCCTATTTATTTTATTTTATAAACAAACGAGCAAAGTGGCCTGGTATTGTCTAAAATAATTTATGTAAATTATATTAACACCTTGATAGACTCATCTTGTGATTGGTCCAATAGGCTTATTTGCATTGTGTAGCAAATGCCAATATTATATAACTATTCAGTTATTTTCCTATTAAGAAGCTTTAAGAAAAAAATATACATGGACACCTTTCTAAAAAATTTGTACCACTTTACAAACAGTTCATATTATTTTGCTACACTTTTTTTTGTCAAAACTTACTTTTTTGTCCAATTTAATTGTGTAATTTCCTCCCGTATGTCCAACTAAATGGCACATAAATAGAAATGATGCACTAAAACTGGCAGAAGAATAGTAGTTGTAATTTGACAAATGTTAGTCAGACTCTTGCATATCTCTTATTTCATCCAGCAGCATGAAAGAGCCGGTCCTGTCAGAAGAATGGTGCTTTGAGTAACTTACGTAACTTTTTTTTTTGTCATCAGGTTTCAGTGGCTTTAGGAGTATGAAATCTCAGCCTGCAGTTATTGTCATAAGTTTCCAAAAACATTTTTTCTTCTCACAGCAACATGATGTAGCTTCAGGGCAGGCCTGTAAATTCCTGTTCTTGGAAATGCCATGCCAGTTATGACAGCTGCATGGTGCTGGAGTGCTGAGGCAGCTGCCTCTGCCTTGCCCTTGTTTTTCCTGAACGTTGCGATGGTAGACATTGACCAGCTGAAACTTATTATGCTGCTTGTTGGAACTCCAGGACCTGAGCTGTTGATGAAAATCTCCTCCGAGTCTGTGAGTGTAATGTTTGGGATGCCCCCCCCCCCCTAATTTAGCTGCCGCTGTGTGTTTTCTTTCTGACCTGAGTCTTCTTATCAATAACGGGCCTCTTCCTACAGCATGCTTTCACAATGTTGCAAAATCAGTAGTGTATGTTGCTGCACATAGCTTTCTGCATTTGCCTATCAAGACTTGTATCCATGATAAACACAAGCCGTAATGCTCAGATATCAAACCCATACATTATAAAGTAAAACCTAATTTCTTGTATCAAGCAGGAATGCACAAAAATGTCAATTTCCAACTTTTGGAATTGGTCTCCTCAGTTCCAAACCAATAAAAAATATTAAAAGAAAAGTTGATGTGGTAAACATGCCTCTCTTCAAACGTGTGTTGCAACATCAATTTTTACATTGGTGAATATTTACAAAATATAGTCAATTTAGTCTGTAAAACTAAAAAATCTTTAATTAATTAATGTATTTATTTATTTTTTTAACTTGTTTTACTTAAAGGTTCAGGTAAAAGAAATTGCATTTTGGAAACTATACCACATTTTCTGAAAACAGGGTTTGTCCCACTTGCTGAGATGTGTATGTAGTTGTAAATTTGTCTTGATGGAGGATGGAGCTGGCTATGTAAATCATAATGTTTATTATTGCACGTGTCTTGCTGCTTTTTCAGGATGCAAATCTAATTTTACAGGAATTGATGATTTGTTTCAATGTGTGGATAATTTAACCCCTAAACTGCAAGGGTCTATATGTTGGCTGGCACAATTTCTCACTTGCATTCCTACACACTAGTTTTATAAAGCTGTAGAAATTTGGGTACTCTGGGTCAAATGATTTTATTTATTAAATAAAATATTTAAAAAACTTTTTAATTTATGTATTTTTTTAATGCTGATATTGTGCCAAATTTAGTAGTGTCTTGTTTCAACCACTACTTACAACTCCGTCCTCCCAAAACTGGATTACATTTGTTTATTTTCAGGGATGTACAGTGATCTTAGAATTTCTTTGTTCAGACACCTGCTAAATTAAGTAAGACTCTGATTTATTGGCATATTCGCTCACCAAAGGAACTTCCATTTTTCCAAGTCTGTCAAATTCAGTTAATATACAGGAACTGTGTGTTAAAATTGACTAATTTACACTTGAGAGAAAACATCATTTGACCCACTTTTATATAAAACTGATAATTAATTCATTACAGATACAGTTTAACCATATAATTATTTATAGCAGTTGCTACATACTGTAATGAGTTTTAATGTTGATTGAGCAGTAACTGCTGCAGTTTAAAGGCTTATATGAATGAAGCTGGTGCTGTCTGTGTTTTCTATGGAGCTAACTATTATTCACTTTTTCTATCTAAATCATTCTACTCTGCAGTCCTGTGGCCACGGTGTGCATGCCAAAGTCTGTGTTGCTTTCTCTATCTCTTTCTCTCTCTCTTCCTCCCAACTAGAAGACAAGCAAAAGCAGATAATTTGTAATGAATCACTAAACGTGTGCGCTATAAGCCCTTGACTCGGCCTCTAAGACATAAACCAGCTACAGCAGATAATGCGGCTGACAGGAACCCCCCCTGCCTCTCTAATAAGCAGGATGCCTAGCCATGAGGTGAGCTTTCCGTGGTCCAAGCCCCCCCATCCCGCGTCTGGATCATGACCTGTCGCTCTCTTATGCAGTCACAGCTTTCCATTAGTGACAGGGGCCCAGAATTGGCTTTAGCACCAGTTATGGCACATTTGCAGTATATTTGTGTGTTCAGTAATTTGGGAAGAAATGTAATTTGACAACTTGGCTTCATTGGTTTCAGCTGGAGCTATGAGGCTAATGCTATTGAGTTCAATAGTCACCCTATTACCAGCATCCGGTTCTTCGTAAGGGTGGAGCTGACTGGGTGTGGTTTCGGACACGGTATGGTTGAGGAAGCAGGACTGATCTCAGATCAGATTACTGCATGTTTATGCTTGTTGTCATTCTACATCGGCGCACCTGCTTCTGTTTTGGTTTGTGAAAACAGACCTTGTCTAAAGTTACTGTCTGCAGTATATATCAATAGGATGGCATTTTGTTCATCTTTTGCAACTCCCAGCACATAATACAATGTCCATGTCCACATACACAAGTCTTCTCCACCTTAACAAAGTGCTGGATGTGATTTGAGCGGGTTGTGAGAAGTTTTGGGGCTCAATTTATGGAAACAATTTGGGTGACTATTGAGTATAGCACCATTGAAGCTCCAGCACTTAACTAAAGATGCAAACAATGAACTATATTTGAGGTAAAGGAAATATTTGTAAATTCTTTTCATACTTAAGTTATTGTATTTGTAACTCATGCTGTGATGATAGATAAATGTGTATTGTATTTTCTCCTCTGTGATTGGGCTCACTGCAAATCTGAGCTGTTTGTCTAACGAATGGTGTGGGAAAACTGCCTGCTTCCTTCTGATGGAAATTTGTCTGCATAAGTTCTGCATTGCTGCACACTAACCAGCTGTTGTCCAGTTCACAGCATGCTTTTAAACATATCTGTAGATGCACAATTTTGCAAGCAACTGAAAATGCTAGCTTTTATGAATTTTTTTTTTAATATATATTTTTCATAACTATACGTTATTTCAAGTCAGTTCCAGCTTATTTTTTTCCTGCAGTTTTGTAATTAACGATGCTCTGTTGTAATAAAGTAGATTTACTTGGAGACAAGAGTTATCCTCTTACTCTGCTGCTTATCTTGGTCTCCTCTTACCTTTGTATGCTGTCTAATCAATTTATAAAATCTTCCTGTAAGTAGTAAATGCAGCAAACAGGATTGTCTTTGTGGAAATCCTAGGATTATGTCCCAGTGCTCATCCTTCAATGCCTGTTTGGCTTACAAATGGTCCTTTATGCTCCACAGGCCAGGAATTACATTCACTCCCTGCCAAACATGCCAAAAAGGAATTTTGCTGATGTATTTGTCGGGGCCAATCCTCTAGGTAAGCAAAAAACAAACGTTAAGACTTGTTTGTTAAAAAAGAAACAAAACAAGTGGATGACTTGAGTGGTAGTGTTTGTTAGCGACTTTAGCCTTTTAGCTGCAGTTCTGAACAAAAGACGCACCATTTAGACTCGAGGCCTGGCTTGGCTGGTTGACATCATCTGAAAAAGTGAAAATATTGTCAATTTTAATTTTTTGTTGATCTACTCTTCACCAGTACAAAGCACTAATAGTCCACATACTGATTTTGTAACGGTATTAGGGTTGCAAAGGGGTGGAAAGTTCCTGGTAAATCTCCGGATAAATTTCTAGAAACTTTCCATGGGAACTTTAGTTCTGTATTTTTAGAAATATTCCAAATTGGACATTTTCCACTAGAATTATGGGAATTTGTGGGATGGTATTGGAATTATTGTTAATTTATGGAATGTAACTGGACATTTTGGTTGATGTAAAGAAACAGAGTCATAAACGAACATAAATATAAACGTTTTGTTTTGTCATAAACAGTCATGCATGCAAAAGAATAAAATTTTTATCAGTGCTTAATTTTTTCATTGAACAATAATTTTTTTCACTGAACCACAAAAACATGAATGTTGAGTGCATTGTAGGATATTCCTTACAGCTCTTCCTTCAAAATGTAAAATGAAAGCAGCTTTCCCTCATCAAAAAATCCTGTTCAGCATATTTTCCCGAAGCTAATACAAATTATATTTTATGTTCCCAACCTTCAAGTTTGAAAACTTTTAGTTTATTTATGTTAATTCCCATTATTACAGATTTATGTGGTAAATTATAACAAACTGATGTTACTGACAAGTCATCTGATTTCAAACTAACATTACTTGTAAGACTCACACAGTCCTTGTTGGGAAATGGTTTAAATGTTGGTTTGTGTGCTGTTCTAGCTGTGGACCTTCTAGAGAAAATGCTGGTCTTGGATACAGACAAGCGAATAACTGCTGCGGAAGCTTTGGCCCATCCATATTTCGCCCAGTACCACGATCCAGACGACGAACCAGAGGCAGATCCCTATGACCAGAGCTTTGAGAGCAGAGAGCTGGACATAGAAGAGTGGAAACGTGAGTACAAACTGAAAGAAACCGAAAAATTGTTTTGGGGGCTTTCCTAAATACTCTGAATAATAAAAATAATGTAATAATTTTTTGGTTACGTTAGTGTTTGATTCTGTATAGGAAATTTTTAAACTTTAGTTTTCAAGCCTCTTTGTAGACTTACGTACACCTGGCTTCAAAAGGACAGTGGTTGCAAACAGTTTTTTATCCATTTCGGGTCACGGGGAAGCTTGAGTCAATCCCAGCTGACTATGGGGCAAGGCAGGGTTCACCCTGAACAGGAAGACAACCATTCACACACACACACACACACACACACACACACACACACACACACACACACACACACACACACACCTATGGGTAATGTAGAGCAGCCATTTAAACTTAACCACAAGCCTTTGGACTGTGGGAGGAAACCTGAGAAACCCACACAAACACTAGGACAGTGAGTACACAGAAAGACGCCTGTGGCTGACCTGGGGGTCCCAGAACCTTCTTACTTGAGGCGACAGCGCTAACCAATGCATCACCAATCCACCCTGCGACCATATAATTAAACATAATTTTTAATATATGTTCCTCCGAACATAATTCGGAGCCTACCTGCATAAGCACCTACGTCACTCACTCACTACGTCTTCCTCTTATATTGCCATGTGTTCCCTCACGAACTTTGTTTTTACATTGCAAATGCTGTACATTGGCGAATGGCGAAACAAGACTAATGATAGTGTAGAAATGTGTTTCTCTTTCAGGTAGTAATGTTGTAGCACTTATACGCACTCTTGTAGCACCTGCACTGTTTTTATGACTAAGAAGATTAAGTTGAACTCCCTGTAACTCGCACATCAGTGTTGTCATGTCTGAATTTATGCTGATTGTTCCTGTACCTGGAAGTCGCTTTGGACAAAAGCGTCAGCCAAATTAATAAATGTAATGTAAATGTAACCACGAAACGCAGTCTGACATAACCCGAGGACTTCCTGATAGTAAAATTAAAGCTGGTTTAGTTCAGAGATCTACCTCAGTGCAAAGTCCCAAAAATCATGCAAAACTTTCACAGTAGAGAAAGATCTGCAACGACGAAAAGTACAAGCCTCTCGCCACCTGTTCTCACTACATTCTACAGGAGCACTGCTGTCTGGCTGCATTGCTGTTTGGTGTGTAAACTGTACTGTTAAGACTCTAACACAGTGCATCAGATAGTGAGAGCTGATTGTGCCTCAACCCCCATCTGACACTAAAACTCACTAGTATATAGAGGGTGTGTGTTCATGTGCAGTACGGGCTCTGACTGTTCTTTCCTTAACTGTGCACAGGTCTGACGCATGAAGAAGTGGTCAGTTTTGAGCCTCCGATCTTCGATGGAGATGAAATGGAATCATGAGACCCGTGTAGGACTGCAGCATGAGTTCAGCCCAGTCTTACCACTTCTGCAGTTAACACTGTCATCATTGCAGTTCTTTAACCAGACCGACAGTATGATTTTAAAGTGCCTCCCACTTTACTTTCTTTGTCTTGCTCTTTTTAAATTTTTATTTTTATAAATATATATGTATATATACACATTCTCAATGAATTAGGACACAAAAAAAACATTAGGGCAAAAAAGGGACACATTTAATGGGAGTTTTTATATCAGGAACCTGTAATCAAGTTCTGTAGCATTCGTGTTCTACTGTTGTCATATTTCCATCCACTTCCCATGCTATTTTCATGCTTTACAGATTTGCACAACAAAATCACATGGCAATAAAGCTGGCTGCTAATCACACCATACCCAACCCAGTACTCTCCACATCCAGTTAACGATTGATCGGGTTCATCACTGTTGATTAACTATGGGCAAGATAACAGCATCCATCTCATTGGCAGCCAGCCCTGGTCCTGTATCCCCCTTGCTCTGAATATTTGAGTATTTTCATGCTCGCTCCCACTTTAAGCCTCTTGTTAATGAGATGATGGGTTGTGTCAAGTGTGTTTGGAGCAGTGAAGATGCTACGATATGCCGAGAAGATGGCTCCAGAGCCAGGGCTGACTTCTTTAGGCAAGGGGTTTCAGCCAGGGACCCCTCCCAGCATGGAAAAAATGGGTTCCCACACTCCGACGATTTAAAAATAGGTAGCTGTTTTGAAATAATTGCCTGTGCTAATATAGTTGCTTTAGTAGATAGAGTTGGGTGATGTTGTTTTTGTGATACACTGAGAAGAGAATACAGTTTATCAAGAAAATCACCAGTATGAATCCAGAGCGGCTGCATGTTTGAGCATAATTAGTCCTGTTGGTTCTGGAAATGCTGTGAGACTTGATGCGTCGTGAAGAAACGTAATATTCTACGTTTCGCCATATTTGTCCAACCCCAATTCAAGTGCTGGTGTATTACGTTAGCGCATCTCAAACTTTATAGACTTTTAGTTCAGAAATAAAAGATTTTTAATATTTAAAGTGTAATGTGACATGAATACAATGTCTTATCATTTAAGATGTACCTTGTTCTAAGTCATGGACCCCACCTCACTAAGGGCTTAGGCTAATACATGGTCATTCCTGGTCCAGAAGCTTTACCAACACGCCCGCAAGAAACTATTACCTGGAGGGGTTACAATAGGGGGTGGGGCTTAATTCTGCAAGGTGGTACATCTCCAGGTCCAGAACTGGGCACACCTGGGCTACAGGCTAAGCACAGCGTCCGAACAAGTGACCATGACCTTACTTGCAGGATGATCACTTGGTTGCAATTGGTTGCAAAACAAGACCGAATTAAAACATTTCTGGCCCTCAGGACAGATTCAACTTTCATATAAAGCTGTATGCAAAAGTTTGGACACCCTCAGGGGTGAAATTGGTATTTATTTGTGAGGGCGGCCATATTTGTTGACCAGGAAGATGGTGGGGTGAACGGAGGAGATTGTATTTGTCGAGCGAGGCGGGTGCCATCGTATTTGTTGACCTAGGCAGGTGATCATATTTGTGGATGGGGAGTTGCTTGTATTTGTTGACTGGGGAGGTGGTTGCCCCAGCCCACTGTGTTTGGATAATTGTATTTTATAAGTACACAGGACACACATTTTAATGCACAACTGTTTATTTATGTCCGAATACCTACACAAGCATCTACAGAGGACACACGTTTAAATCCACAATGATTGTACATTTGCTGAATTTGAAATATTAGGAAAAATATAATGAAAATATCTAAAAGTTGTCCTTTGTGAAAGCTCTGGTAGTTTTTAAAGCAAAATGTGATTTGACCGGGATGTGTTCAAACTTTTGCACACCTGTACAAAGGTTTTTCAGTTTCACTAGCAAGCTAGTTCTTAAACGAGTCGCCTGTGATTCTCCAGCAGTCGTTTTTTGTCACCAGTGATCAGGCCACATGCGGATACCAGCTCTCCCCTCCTTATAGTATTGATTACATCACTTCTTTGTTTTTTTTATTTGATCATCACTCATGGCTGTGTTACAGATAAGAGCATGAGCACATGATGTGAATGGGATTTTTTGTTTTTCTTTGAGCTGACAAAAGAGAAATTAAATGAATGTCATTATTGTACCAGTGTGAAATATTTATATATTGCTGGAGTGATGTGAACTAGTGTGGCTGCTTCTGTCTGCTTTATTTCCTGTGTCACATTAGAGAGGATATAATCAAATACACATTGTTTATTGAAGAAAATAAAGGCAGATATTTTTCAGAAATACATTTGTTCTTATTTTTTCTTATATGTTCAAGATTCAGGAGAGATTTATCATTGAGACAACAATATACGCAGTGCACTGTGTATTAAAATGCTGTTTTACACAAACTTCTCTCCCTAGTCCCACCATGGTGCATTTATTTATATTGAAACAATAAAATAACAATAAACAATGTATGTAAGTCTACAAAAATGCCTGTTAAAAATCTAAACCAAGGGACATTGTAAAGTTGCGAGTCCATTGTACAAATAGTTTGTGAAAAACGCATTGTACCAGGTTCAGGTTATTCAGTATATTTTTAACAAGAAAAAGACGAGACAGACGGGTGTAGAATGAACAGGTGTAAACAGGTGTGGGTGTGCAAATGGCAATATGAAAAATTTGTGTTGTATTGTTCTGTGTTTGAGTTTAATATTCCTTTGACATTATTTTTATTAAAAAATGTAACTCTACCAAAGATTTGAAGGTATTGGAAAGTGGGATCACGTGCCATGATGGCCTTGATAAATGGTCTTGATAAAATAATTATTAGCTAGGGTTTATCCTAGCTCTGTATTCTATACACTGATTGGCTGCTCATCCAAAGCCATGAATTCAGTTTCCCTCTCTGTATCTTTTCTCTTTTTACTGTTTGGAGGAAATGCATCTCTGCTTAAAAGTGTGTCCTGTGTGTGTTTGTGTATGTGTATGTGTGTCTCTGTGTAAAATTGTCTCCTTCGTGTGTGTGTGTGTCTCTGGCTCTGTAAAAGTTACTCCAGTGTGTGTGTGTGTGTGTGTCTGTTTTTGTGTAAAAGTGTCTCAAATGTGTGTATGTGAGTGTGTATCTGTGTCAAATTCAAATTTTATTTGTCACATACACAGTCATACACAGTATGTAGTGAAATGCTTTTTGCGACCACCCGTGACAAAAACAAAAACAATTTAAGGGCAATAACACAAATTAAAAGCAATTTAAGAACAATAACATTAACAACAATAAATAGAGTACAAATATTTTTTTTAAAAAACCTTCTAAAGAAATATAAGAATATAAAGAATATAAAACCTTCTCAAACCTATATAAAAACTTTATCAAACATATCCAATATAAACATTATCCAATATAAACAAATGTGCAAATGGTAAACAATGTGCAAATGAGGTGCGAATGTGCATGAATGTGAATGAGTGTGGATGGGTGTGCGGGGGGTCCAATGAGAGTCCGGGGTGTGTGCAAATATGTGCAATGTGCATGAGTGATTGTTAGTCCTGTAACATGTCCATTGGTATGGGTGCGCAATGTAAAGGTGCAGAGATGTTTAGCCCTGATTGAGAGATCGTATCGCCTGCGGGAAGAAGCTCCTCCTCAGTCTCTCTGTGTTGGCCTTCAGGGAGTGGAAACGCTTTCCTGACCGCAACAGA